>JASAMV010005532.1:0-49095 GCA_030248065.1 Rhynchonema sp. JSB1_4
CATATCAGTCTGTTTTTCCTATGTTTGAACGCTGAAATCCTTTAGCTACTGCGAGCACAGACTGACACAACAAACTGACATTACAGACTTCGCATGAAGAGCATCTGCTGTGTCAATGTCTGTCAATGCCTGTCCGGTGTATTGACGCAGTCGGCGCAGCGCACCATTATATCAAAAGTTACAAAGTTTTCAGTTTCCTGAGTTCTTTTCCTTTATTCGTTGCTTTGCGTATTTCAGAATATCTGTGATGCTTTTGTTTTTCTTTTATTCATGTGTGATTAAAAACCGGTGCTAGTCTTGTTCAACTATATCAGCGGTGTCAGTTTCGACAGGAATATGACATAGTGTATGTATGTAAGTAACAATTATTTGTCCATCTAATTTCAGTCAAAGTTGAGAGCCAGAATCGCCAGTCACAGTTGATGTCCACGAACAATAAACCACCCAGAGAGCATGTTTCATCTGAGCTGGCATGGGTTTTAAAGGTGATATCAATAATCAATGGTCTGGGGTTCTGTGTGGGCGTGCGCCAAGAAGTAGGCCTTCAAAATACAATTGAATTTAACGGTCACATGTTTTGTCGCTGTGGTTAAACTCAACCTAATCCACACAAAAAACCAGACAGCGACGTGCAGTGCGAAGAAAGACATGATCGAAGAAACACTGAAATGAGAAGTACGACGCATCGCCGTTGCGGGCCGGGCCTTTACTTCTACGTCCGGCCCGGTGAGTAGGATTACCGCTAATGCGGACCTTAATTAGCCAGGATTAGAACCCGGACAAGTATTCAAAACAGACAGGCAAATGGAATAGCCAGGTTAATGATACAAGCATAAGACTCGTCATGCTTGTTTATGCTATGGCAATCGACTTCAAACTTCTTTTTCAACTTTAAACTTATCTTCTTGCAGGAACGAAAAAAGAACTGCACGGAAATACATCGTGTTTCTGAAGAGAAATATAGTGGCACGAAACTAAGGACGAATGTTTACGTAATATATATGTAGTGTACCCATATTATCAGAATGTATTATTGATCATTGTGTAAAATATGCGGATTTAAATCTTGTGTACATGTGCAGTACATAGTTGGTTAAGTGGATTTAGGTTTTGCCCAGTTTAAGTCACGGGGTCGGGCGAACATCGGTTGAAACGGCTGCGTGCGAAAACACAAGTTTCGGCTGAAGCCGACCACTGAACATATGTCGGAACACAATCAACATGCGGTTTCCGGTCGATTCGTACTTCTTATTCCAATCCACGTCTTTTTCAATAACGTCTTTCTTGACGGTGCACAGTCTACAAATACAGTGTCTCGAACGGATTCAATCCGCGGGCGTTGCTGATTGGGCGCTCAGGCACGGAGAATAAATGTGAAAAAAATCGGGCAACGATTGGGCAACTGGTCGCCGAATCATATCTGCAAACAAAACAGCAACACTCACGCTGGCGTTGGCTTGGCCAAATCGTTAGTGTCGGTGTGCAATTCAATACACCAGTCGCTCCAGCTTTGAAGAAAACCCAAGACCACCCACAAAACCAACACAAACAAAAAAAAAAAAAAAAAAAAAAAAACACCCAAACCCCCCCCAACTCGGCTTTGTTGATGCCAACTTCAATCTTTTCTCCTTCTTTGGCCTGTAGGGTGCCGCAGCTGGAACGCCGGCGGGGAGGAGTTTGGGGCAAGGGGTAAAAGACAAAAAAAAAACCCTAAAAAATTTCAGAACCCATGCGCACACATATACTCACTACGGGCGGGACATACCTGGGACAATGATATGCGTCCCCTCCTCCTCTTCTATCTCTCCTCGCAACCACCTCTTCCTTCTCTTCTCCCCCTCTTGGTTCTCGATAATCTCGTTTTTCTCTTTATCTCAGAGATATGTGTTGACCCGCTTGGGCGAAGGTGATGGGAAAGGGAGAAAAGTTTTGAAAACATCCGAGTTCATCGATTTCAACTCAGATAAGCGAGGTACATTTTTATGTTATTATTGTATGAGCATTCAAAACCCTCATGAATCTATCTATGTACTGAGTGCAGTAACGTTGGTCTGCTTCGCCCTGCTTTCGCAGACAGACGCCAATGCTCGTCAGTGCGAACGCCTCTGCCAAATTTGCCTCCAAAAAAGCCCCACCAACAGATCTTTATGTTGGGCTGTAACATCACCGCGTGCAAAAAGTCATAAACAGAGTTTAGTCACATCTGTGCATAGCGAGGGCAGAGAGCCACTACAAGCAGGGCACATAGTGAAGTCACAATGTACTGAGTATCTCTATGCATACTCATACCATCAGCTCAGGTCACTTCGTTATTGGCCGACTCCACGTTTTAATGAAAGAGACTGAGTTTCTGAAAAAAATTAGAAAAAGAAATTGAGTTTCCGAAAAAAATTATTTTTGCTCCATTAAGAAGAAGCGAACAAACCAGCCAGCAGCAACACAAAGTGACATGAGCCGGTGGACGAACTATAACTTGAACCCTCACAAAGGGTAAGCTATGTTGTATAAACTCGCCTTGCTGTGCATTCTTGCAGTTGCCATTTCCCATGCCATCGGGGCAAATGCACTGGTCGCAGTTGTTAGGATTTTGATATCCGACGCCGCAGTCCAACACTTTATCGCCACACTTATCTGATAGATAACAAAACTATGTGGTATAATGGATACGACTTCAGCAACATCCTAGAGATAGAACTATTTCGTCGGTCAATTTTACCTGAGCAGTAGAAGTCATTCACGTCTCTCCAGTCATTGAAGCTCATGCTGTAGCTTTGACCCAAATTTGGAATGAAATCTTCATTTCGTGGCTTGCGAAGACCGGCGGCCTGCAACAAGTCCAATGGCCACTGCCTGTTTTAGCAAAAAAACGGAGCCAATTTTTAAGTGAGCAAAATCCAAAAACGGTTTGAGGGCAAGGGCGGATCCAGGGGGTCCACAGGGGCCATGCCGCCCCCCTTTAGCCCTTTTGGCCCCCAAGGGGGCCCACGTTTCGGAAGGAAGAAGGAAAAAGAACCCCTAAATCGCAGGATTTTCACTCCAATGCACTTCAAAAGTGCAAAAATCGCTAGCTTAGCTCGTCGGATACACCCATTTTCAGTAAAATTTGGCTTTCGCGCGCCAAAAAAGTGCCAAAATTTCTCGCGCTGCGCGCGCATTGTCACATTTTGTATGATATTTGGTGTAAAAAGCGCGAAATTATAAACAAGCACTAGATAAAAATGAGCTTTTGGATTTGGCCCCTCCCTTAGCCAAAAGCTGGATCCGCCACTGTTTGAGGCAGATAACAAGATAAGAAACTAACGGTAGTGTTCATGTCGTAGTGCAAGACTGATGAGTAATCGTAAGGCGTGTGCACTTCGCTGCATTCTACCTCATATCCACTGGGATTTTTACTACACTTCTGGTTGTACCATGTACTGGAATAAAGAGTTGTGATCGTCATCATATTGGATGGAACACGTACAGCATGCACTGTATCAGTGTATACTCCGTCCATCAGATCATGTCACTTTGTAATGCTGCTGGCCTACTTGTTCCCTTCCTCCACGTTCTAATGGAAGAGAAATAGTTTCGGAAAAAAATAATTTTTTTAATTCAATTTAATTTTTAATTTTATGGAATTCAAACTCTTCCTACACATTCTATCACTTTTATTTTTTTTGCAAAATCGGTCCCACTCAATTTCTCTTTCATTAGATCGTGGAGGAACGGAACAAACCAGCCAACAGAACACAAAGTGTCATGAGCTGATGGACGGACTATACCTTGCGAACTTCTGTGGCAATAAAGTGCCACAGTACTCTAATCAAACCAGGTCGACAAATCACATACTGCACCAAACAGGTCCAAGTCCAAGCTAGTTCAGGTTTCGAATTTTGAAACTGGACCCAAACCAGGCTGTATCTCGCCCTCATTCGGGGCTCAATATATTATTGCTTGTTTGACGATTTGATTTGACCACAGTAGCTCCACGAAAGGGTATTTCCAACGCACTTTCCGTTTACGAGCATGTACTGATCCCTGTCCGCCCTTGCTTGTTCGTGATTGAATCTGAGGTTGTGCAGAAACTCGTGATGCATAACAACGTCTGGCTGAAGATAGAAATCTATTGGGCGACTTTGTAAGGTGGCACCATCGGAAAGAAATCTTGATTGTACCTCCACATAGTGAACTTCTACATATGTATGTAGTAAACAAGTCTTAGGTTCCTGTATATCCACACGTTATAGACCTCCACATAATGAATATTATTATTGAATGAATTAATTACTTTCGACAGACTAAGCTCACGGTACTGACTTTCACAACTGACCGGTTCGGACCAAGGTCTTAACTACTGAAAGCGCGCTCCACGGAGCACGTGGTGAACAAATTCTGCCTGATGGACAACACTGGCCAAATTGCAACTCAAAATTGACCACGTAGTTTTTGACTCAAAATGATGTCAAACAAATCGTAAACCAGTATGAAAAACCACCGCAATTGCGAATTTTGCTCAATATAATTTCACAACTTTCACTGTACCGTAGTACCGTGTACTGACGAACTTGTGGTCGGCACCCGAACAAAATGGTACAGGGCGGTCCCGTTCCATGTGGAGGTGTGATTGTCGTTTAACTTACGCATCCGGAATTCAGGTGCATGTACAAACGCCCATTAGCCATGCCAAGTTGCGGCACCACGCCACAGGAAAAAAAATTGGCTGGATCAACGTCGAGAAAAATCACAGGAGTCTTGGCGGCCGCCGGTCGCTTATGGACCATTTCTGCACGGACGCAGCTCATGTGTTCGAATTCTGCAAAATCTTTGCAGACCGACTTTAAGATTATACTCTGGAGCCATGCCGTACGACGGTGAGCGTCACTGTAGTTTTCCGTGTTCTCGCACGGTAGATGCACTGCCAAAAATTCGACGCCACAACGCTGAGACGAGAAGTTAATGGTGATTACATACATGTACAAACATTCCCGCTGCTCTTTGGTCCAAATGTGCATACTATGACAATACTTTTGGGAGAAACTTTTCAAACGTGTTGCCTGATCCGTAAAGCACACGCAACTGGCGCAGCCAGCTGAGTTTCGTAGCATTTCGCAAATCACTATGTTAGACATGTGTGCTGAGCGGCTGGCAGTCACGTGACCGCTGCAACTAACAACACATAATGTGCTTTGGATCAGGCTTTGAAAAGTTTCTCTCAAAAGCATTGTCGGAGTATACATGGGCACAAGAAGTAGATTTTCAGCTCGATGGGAACGAAAAATCATAGATCAATATCAAACTTGGTGATGGGACCTGACTTGCCTTGGTGGCGCGTGATTCTTACATTAAGGATAGAAATTTACTGCAGCCACTAATTTCGTCCAGCTTAAAGGGTGTGTCTAACGTCTCCTAACCCCATGTGTTGTTGGGTGGAATTGAAAGATGACCTCGAAAGGCCGCCGTGTGCAAAAAACCGCGTCTTCTAACTAGCCAAAACGCGAAATCTTGAGGGTTACTTTTCGAATTAAATCAATTTCCGGACACAAAATTCAGACTGAGCTGACGGAAAAAAGCTGCGAAGCGAAACACACACAAACCAGCTTCTATGTGTTAAATGAAACATTCATTGTGTCCACAGTCAAGCCAGCAGCCAGAGCGGTGTGTGTTGAGCGTCTACGTGCATTGTATAGGCGGCTGAGCCGGGCTTAAACATGCAATGTTTCAGCAGAATAATGCCAAACGTGAGTAGCGCCCACTCAAAAGCGCTTGGAGTTTTGTGTCCGGAAATTGATTTAATTCGAAAAGTAACCCTCAAGATTTCGCGATTTAGCGAGTTATTGGTCGCACAATGACTTTATAAGAATTGGTCAAATTTTTTTCCTGAATCGCAAAGCAGGCTAGTGACGGGGCAATGACGTTGCGTTGCGCGATCACACACAAAACACGTAGTAAAGAGAATGTTTCAGACCTGCGGCAACGTGGTTGATCTGCCAGATTATTTTCAGCTGAAAATGTTTTGTGAGAATCACAAATAGCACAGTAGTTAAGAGTGACTGAACGTGAAAATCAGGATTGATTTTGATGAATTCTTATATGGTCATTGTGCGACCAATACAAGACGCGGTTTTTTGCACACGCCGGCCTGTCGAGGTCATCTTTCGATTGCACCTCATAAAACATGGGGTTAAGAGACGTTAGACACACCCTTTAAGTTGTTCATAGAACATTTTTGCGCTGGACGAAATTGGTGGCATCACTAAATTTTTTAATATCCTTAATTCAAAAAAATCACGTGACCACATCCGATCACCAAGTTTGATATGGACCAAGGTTCACATAAACCAACCCTTCTGCATTCGTGTCCAAACGTTCCGATGATAATACTTTGAACGAAAGAAATTTTTGAATGGAGCATAATACAACGTGTGTGTCTTGCCATTGAGGTCAACGGGCCATCTAAGCGATTTTGGAACCGCATTCCGGAGTTTCGGAAGACCTACAACATTAACAAATTGCAATTGAACGGTAAGAGCTTAATTTGCCAACTACGTAGTTAAAAAAGTTTTTTCGGCGGCAGCAACGAATTTATTTTGTGTGAACTAACCTTTGCACGAGTCAATTGCGTCTTGAACCATTTCCACCGACAGAACAATGTCACCCTCGAAAAATGGCAACTCGTTCACGGGCGTATTCACTGGCTCCTGAAAGACGTACCGGAGTTTGCCGTCTAGAGCCAAAGGGGCTCTATTCGGAAAAAGTACGAAAACCCGACTTTTTGCCAAGAATGTCTTCCCTCGAAGAAGGTCCCTAAAATACCAATCTGTGATAAAGGTTTCAGTTCATGTTATCTTGAGTCAGGACTTTGTTTGAATTCGCAAGTAATGCACACATTACATAACAACCTGAAAACAGAACTATGCACATGTTACTTTGATGAAGAAAACAGCCAATTTGTTCAGAAAAAGGTCACTTCTCAAAGAAAAATTCGGTACGGAAGGACAGGAATATAAATCCAAATAGAGCCGCATGGGCTCTGTTTGGAAAATCTTCCGAATTGAGACCCATGTGGCACTATTCGGCGAGATACAGTCGGAAAACTCACTACCGGAGAAAGATGAATAATTTCCCTTTGGGGATTACTTGGAATTGCTCCTGTTTTGCAATTTGAAAAATATTGACCCAAACAATCCCCCGTTGTATAACGATGGGTCAAGCACCATATACTGGGGGATTATTCGGAAAGTATACCCCCAAATGAGCAGCATGGTTTGCGAAGTAACCGTCACCGCATCGATTCGGAACACGGAACACAAACTAATAGATCAACGTTCGTTGACAAATTTTAAAACACAGCTAATAATGCTAACCCCGGTGCGACATTCTCGCAATTCTTTCACTTTCATCTGAATGGCCAGAATCGATCAATTGAACAAGGGTGCCGTTTGCTAATTCCCTCGGCTTGGTCAACATTGCGATCATATCCGCAACTGATGCCCTCTCGTCCGGTTGCTCTTCGGCTGGCATCAGTTGTGGTCCATGTCTTGGTCGGGGCGCGCCTTGGACAATCAGGCACAAACAGGCCAACGACATCACATAGGTGGCGGAATTCATGGTCGATGGTTCCGATTTCAGAGGAATTATAATATTGATTATTGATCAGGTATAATTTATCGGTGGAATTGCGCTTCATTTTATAGTCCTTTGAACGTGTGGGATTGTTTTCGTGCTTATTTGTGTATGGTCGATCGAAATCAAAGTGAAAAATATTTCGATCGGGGTTAGGTATTATTTTTATTAATTGAGTGCCTATGTTACATTGATGTGTCACTCATGATATCAATAATATTTGTATAAACAAACATATACAAAATATGCTTGTGTCAATGTTGGCTAGACATGTTTCGTTGGGTGTTGTTGGGCGTTATTTGTGTGGGTGTCAGTCTTTGACATGACGTGGATCACGATTTTAATGCGTGATTTTTAATGCGTGATTTTCTCATTGCACAAAGTCAACTCTAACAACGTAATTCGAACCAGCTGATGCCACTCAAATTCCTCTCAGACACCCCAACCATAAACAAGTACCGATTAATTCGTCGACTATCTCATTCAGCGATTCAAAGCTTCCTGTCAAATGGAAGCATGAAATCTGACCCACGCAGTACCATTGCAAAGTGAAGTGTGTGAAGGATAATGTGAACTTGATACAAATACATAATTACAAAATGCATCGAAGCACCACACCCGAGATTTCTATAGTGTTTTCATAATTTTGTTCCCTGTCATTCAATTCAATGCACACCATTCCAGATGTCTTGTCATTGTCCCCGCTAGGGCATAACACTTCAAGAGCTTCTGTCTAACAAACTTTGAGTCATGCGTGACACAAATCATATTTGAGGGCACGTCTATTGCGCCAGACCAGAGTGACACGTTGCTGTTTCGGCTCCTAACGCCTAGCTCCCGGGCCCATTCATGGAAACATGGTCAGAAACATCCACGCAGTAAGTCGTGTTCTTTTTCGCTGGCAAATGCAGTTCCCATTATCCCAGATTTCCTTGCCTGATATTCCTTGGCCTTCGAAGCCCTCGTTCAAAATATAGATCTGCTCCGAAAACACATTTTCTCATGTACGCACGAATAATGGGAAGGACAATTTTTGCGAACTCATTCCAACGTGCTTCGATTTGAACTACAACCTTTGACTAAAAGTTTGAGCCAGCCTGTCCAGGCCTACACGTCAAATTATGGCTCATTGTTCGATCGCCCTCATCTTGGCTTTGCTGATGACTCAATTGGTCGATGCGCAATTGGCGCAGGGTGAGTAAAGCAAGCAAGTATTTAGGGGTTGACTGTCAGGTTTTTTAGAATCGGAAAATGCCAAGAATAAGCCCCCATGCCGGCTAAGACCCCACTGGGATTTTTTCCGAATTGACCTCCATTCTATGAGCAAATGCAGTGCCAAATCTCGCATATACCTGTAATGGGGGCTTTCTTGGGAATTTTTTTTTGAAATTTCAAATGTCCAGCGGACTTACTGTATGTATTTGGCATGTACATATATCAGAATGCGAAGCGCAATCCTGGGCCGAGCAATAAGTGTACAAAAGTAGTCACACTGTTTCAGGCTCGCATCCTGCAGTCAGCAAGGAGTGTATGCAGTGGTTTTTTAAAAAAAAAATTCGTTCCAAAAGTTAAAAAAAAATTTTTTTATTATTTCAAAATTCGAAAATTTCTCTATTTTTTTGCTCTAAAAGTGCTATTTTTGCATAAAAATTGCTACTGTTAACATCACCTGACCCTACCATGGGTGTATTGGGTGCCATAATCGTTGTTTTGTGGCATCTAGACATAGTGCACACACTCACATGGCCTCTCATATGATTACACATGTACATGTGACTGGGTGGGCATGCATTTATCCATGCAACAGACCCGAAAGCAGTGATTCGGTGTGATATTCACTCTATATTTACACTGTTTGTCACATATTTGCATTGGTCGTGTACCAAGAGGCAATAGTTTCACCCAAATTTGCCGTCTTGAGTGTCACAAAGCCACACGAAGGCACCCACACCACGTGGGGGAAGTGTACGGGTGTGTACCTGACTACTGTTGGTACTCGTTGACCATTGTTTAGTATTGTTTTCGTGTCGAGAGTGCTTTATATGCACTTACCACACGTTATGAAATAAATGCCACTATTTTTTGCTTTAGCGCTCATTTTTTTTCGTTTCGGGCAGTTTTTGGCTGTAATAAAAATTTTTTTTTTAAATTAAAAAAAAAATTTTTTAAAAAAAATGGGGTTTGAATAAAAAATTTTTTTTATTAACCACTGAGTGTATGTCCTTCGTCGCCAAATGCCTACTCAATATCGAGTACAAGACCAAGGGTGGCTGGCTGTTGTGTGAACTTTTGCAAATGCGCGGTAAAATCAACTTGAGCGGTGGTGTTTTTACTAACTGGACTTATTGTTGCGCGGGACCTGGTATAGTCATGCGACTAAAAATCGTTTTCTCTTTTTAAAGTGAAAAAAAGGTTTAAGAACCTTTCGGACATTCGTGGGTACTGAAGGTTACCATGAAGAGTGACCCGGAAAAAAACTCTGATGCTCCTATTCTCTGATGGGGAAACAATAAAATTAGAAATAAAATAAATAAAATTAGAATTTGGGGAGCCGCCCAACTCCTGTTTCAGCTCGCCAAGGACGGTGCGTGTTGGAAAGAATATGAATTCCTCGGCCCACTTTTGATGGGTATGTGGAGCGGGGCTAAATATTTGATTCCGCCTTGAATCTCGATGCTACGGGGTGTTTATCGGTGTTATCAGTAGAAAAAAATCACGTTTGTTGTGTGTGACGAAGAAAATCCTGAAAAATAATATTCATGTTCTGCTTATCGTTCACACAAAAATGTGCTTTTGTAACACACACGGCTTACTAAGGGCGTTGAGTCAAACCCCAGTGCCAAAAGTTGAACAAACGTGTTTAGACCAGGGTTGGGCAAAAAAAAACGACGGCGTTTTTTCTTAAAAAAACGACGTTTTTTTTAAAAAAAAACGCCTGGGTCGTTTTTCGTTTTTTTAAATCCTGAATTTCCTTGATTTTCCCTGATTTTTCAGGGAAAGTACCCTGATTATCAAGGAAAATCAATTTTTTGTCCCATTTTTTTCAAAAAAATTTCGACCAATTTTTACTTTGTCGAGATACGTCGATATACGGCGTTTGACTTTCAATGATGACCCCGGCCAAAGTTGGTCCCATGATGCGGGTCTGATATGGGATCTTGACAACTCGCTAGAAAAGGGTTGAAGCCCGTTTATTTGCTTCAGAACACATAGAATTACTTCATTTAACCACGTTTTCTTCCCAACATGAGCGTTTTCCAATTTTTTGGGGGGCATATTTTGGTCATCTGGGCGTTTTAAAAAAAACGTTTTTTTAAAAAAAAAACGTTTTTTTTAAAAAAAAACGATTTTTTAAAAAAAAACGTTTTTTGCCCAACCCTGGTTTAGACCAATGCGGAACGACAACTTGAAGCGTTTCATTTGTTTGGGCAACGTTTTAAAACTCCCATCACTATTCAGAATTCTGCCTGGGAACCTGTGACAAGCTATTACCGAGTCCCAATACTACGCGGTCACCCGGGCACACCGTCACCTACGCTGCTAATGTGTAACACAACGAGGCCGCAAGCCACGCTTGATTCAATTTTTGATTTGGTTGATTTGGTTTTACATAGGTGATTTGAAGATTTCATGAAGGTTTACAGCTTAAAAGGTGCTCAACTAACAGCAGTCGGTATCGGTTGAAAACATGTTGCATATTTGATTTCAACGACGTAAGTAATTCTGTCAATTTAGCGAAAATTTCATTTTATGCAGTTAATCTCATTTTCTTTCTTCGATAAATGCAGATCCCACTATCGCAGATTTTCTTGCCAGATTCTCTCGCTATTTGTGCCCTTAAAGCGGGTTGGTGATTTTCTTCCTTCACGGAATGATATTAGAAGCACGAGTAAAAATTTAAAAAAAAGTCCTGCGAGCTGTGATTTTTAAAAAAAAACAATTGCTTTAACATGACCCAGTCCTCGCGAGCGACACCATGATGTCAATATGGTGTATCCGAATGGCGCGGATTATAGTGTACTGTAGCTATATTTTTGACGTGCGATATACATTTACAGTACTATGTCACAACATGGGTGCGACAGTAACCCAATGGCTGCTTAAATCTGGAAATATTCCAGATTCCGACTTTTTGTATGGAAAATCTGCGGAATATCCCCAAACTTTTCCAGAGTCTGGAAATGTTTTGTATTTTTGCATGCAAATTATCTCCGTGTTTTGGATTCCGGATCTAACCGAAGTTGGCCCAAATGTTTCAGAACCCTGCGTGAAATACTGCGAAGTCAAATGGAACCCAACAACGACCATGTCTCGCGCCCTGCCCCCAAGCACAGTTGAAACTGACCGAAGTCGCCGCTACCCTTGAATTAACTTTATAAATTTGGTTGATTTTAATTGTTTGAAGATTCCATAAGGAAATATGTGCAATAAGCGGTCGGTAGGTTAAGCATAATTAAACATAGCACTGTTACGTAATTGAGCAGAGTCTAAAATGACATTTATTGCAATAAATTCATGCATTATTTCTCTGATAACAGCTCATCACATAACCTTGGACTTTCTCGCCAGATTCTTCAGCTCCTATGCCCTCGAAATGATTGCTTTTCTTGGCGATTTATCTTCTCTCATGTAAGCACGAAACAAACGTGATAATCATGTGCTTAAAGGGCTCGGGACATAACCGAAGGAAAGGTAGCAGGACATATTGTTACACACCGTTGAAAAGCATTCCGACAGCCTATGTCACGCACAAATTTTAAGCCCCTTGGAGGTTCGCTATCTCTTGGTAGAGCGACTTTTCGTTCCAGAAAAAAGTGAATTTTTGCACAAATTGGAACGACCGGTGCAGAAACCCCAAATGAGTTGAACGTCAAGTAACACATGGATAGGATTACAACAGCTTTCTAATAGCTTACCATCACGACTTCAGTCGCTCAAAGCATTGCTTCACACGGTGAGGGTGCGAAACGTTGCAAAAATCGGCCTTATTTTTCGAGAACACAAGTTTGTCCCTAAATTTTGAGGCCACGCTTAGCGCTGCGGAAATAAGAATGCAATGGGGATATAGAGCATCGTCGAAAGTACCAGAAAATAAGGTTTTTAAATTTTTTAACTCATGGCTGGCTCCGTGACAGGCCTAAAAATCCATTAAATTGCCGCTAAGTTAGGTGGTTACATTCATCGCCAGAATTGTGACACATAAAGGCCACAGATTGTATCGGATTCGAAACAAAAAAAATGAGAGAAACGCCTGTTTTAACAACCTATCAAGGTCCAAAGACCCCAAGGTCTACAGATCTCTCGGGGCAGCCATACTAACCTGAATATGATATTCAGCTATAAATGCTTATTGTTAACAGCTATCGTAAATGTGATAGCACCAAACAATGTATCTCGGGAGTAGCTTTCGAATGATATATAACAAGCCCCAATAAATTCTTACGCTTAAGGGCAGAGGTTAAAAAATTGCTTTTTTGACGATTCTGGAATGAACCGTCACGTCACCGTGTGCGATTTCGGAATTTTGACCGTTTCTTGTCCATAACAAGAGATAGTATGGGCATGTCATACATCGTTCGATAGCTAATTCAGAGCTACATCGTTTGATGCTATTAAATATGCAATAGTTCTTAACAGCAACGACTTATAGCCAAATATCTTATTCAGGCTGGCATGGCTGCAGCAGCCGGACCATGGGGTTTGTAGTCTTGAAACTCATCTAGATTGTTGGACTGTGCGTTTATCTGACTTTCTCGTTTTCAATGCAATGCAATACGTGGCTTATTTACATCACATTTCCGTCAATGAATGCAACTATGCAGTTCAGTGGCAATTTCTAGGTCTTTTTCGGCCTGTCACGCCGCTATATAAGTGTTTTAAAATTTAAAAACCTTATTTTCTGGTACTTTCGAAAATGCTCTATTTTTCTAATGCATTTTCATTTCTGCAACACAAAGCGCGGCCTCAAAATTTAGAGACAAACTTGTGTTTTCGAAAAATGTGGCTGATTTTTAGAACATTTCGCACCCTCACCGAGTGAAGCAATGCTTTGAGCGACTGAAGTTCTCATGATAAGTTATCCAGAAGCCGTTGTAATCCTATGCACGTGTTACTTGACTTTCAACTCATTTGTAGTTTCTGCACCGGTCGTTTCAAGTTGTGAAAAAATTCACTTTTTTCTGGAATGAAAAGTCGCTCCACCAAGAGATAGCGAATCTCTAAGGAGCTTAACATTTGTGCGTAGTAGTACTTTATTTCGTTTCAGACACGAAAGGGGTAAACATCAACAACCGCTCGAGGCGTGACAGTAACGACGAATACCTAGGTTTTTACAATTTAGCCGGCACCAATTACATAAAGAGTTGGAGTACATTTGCATGAATATAATAATTCAATACTATAATGACAATGTTACACAACTGACACACACACAATAGTATTTACGCGCCACACCACAACACGATCTGAACATTATGCAATTTCGACTTTTCTTTCACATACAGTACACCTTCATCGCTGGACACCCATTTACAAAATTTTGAAAATTTGGACACAACAATATCAGCAGGCAAACAGTTGTACACATTGGACATCAATACAAGAGGTGAAGAGGACAAGACAGAATATTTGCATCTGGGTACCATAACAGCACGGGAATGATTGGAACGAGAACTTTTGCGATTTGACACAGTAGTTTTCAGTACAATGAAGCCAACAGGAAAATGACGGAAACCACAGACATACATGTGCATCAATTTCATACGCCTGGAGAAAACAATTGAGCTGATGGCGCGAACACCAAACAAATCAAGTAGGGTTGTATAATCAACATCACGATTCCAATTTCCAAGGAACAGACGAATACAATACTTTTGAGTTCGCTCAAACAAGTCACGATCACGATTATGGGTGGGATATACGGCTTCAATGGCGTACAAGAGAACAGATTGCAACAATGTAACATAGAAGTATCGACGAACATTCAATGAAACATCACGAAGCAACACACGATTCAAATATCCAGCATTACGTTTCACTCGAGCGCAAGTAATAGTAGCGTGATCAGACATATCAAATTTGGAATCAATAACAGCACCAAGATATTTATGTGATTGCACAACAGTGACAGGCTCAGCATTGACAGTAATAGTGGGAGCAGTCAGAAGGGGACTGGACCGAGTGAAATGTTGGATTTTGGTTTTGTTGGGATTGATTGTGAGTAGTTTTGATGAGAAATGCTCGGTGATAGAGTTCACGTCTGCCTGCAAGTGAGCACAGCATTGGTCGGTACGCATGACATGAATCAAAACAAGATCATCGGCAAACAATACAATTTCAGTGCAATCAAACAATTTCAGACTCAATTTCAGTTTTGGAGCGGAGTTAGCATACGCACCATATAATTGAGGACCAAGCACAGAGCCCTGAGCAACACCAGAAAGAACAGGCAAAGCCCGAGAATGACACGAACCTACGCTGACAATTTGAGAGCGATCTGTCAAATAGGATTTCAGTAGTTTTACAAGAGAGTCAGGTACACCATATTCATCCGACAAACATTGCAACAACAAGGAATGGGGTGTTTTGTCAAAAGCCTTCGCAATGTCGAAATACACAGCAGTGACATGTCCTGATTCATTGAGGCCTTTCGTGACAATCGTGTTGAAACACATCAGCGCGTCCGTGGTGGAGCAACTGGCACGGAAACCGAACTGGAAGTCTGAGATGTTGGCTGTAATGTGCGTGACATATGCTATCACAGTGCTTTCCAACGATGTATAACACTGCGCTCTGCTGCCCTTCCTTCGGTTGTGTCCCGAGCCCTTTAAGTGAAGAAAAGTGTTGCGAACTCTGTCCATTGTTAGTAACTCAAGACTGTGCACCAGCTTTACTCATGCCTGGTGACAAAATGGTGCGCAAAAACAGATTTAGAGACACTTTTAGCATTAACCTTCGTGATAGACCTTTCATGGATGAGCATGGACACGCTTGGATAAAAAATCATGGAGGACTCAATGTATTCACTGATGGAGCCAAAAGCCCCAAAACGGGTTTCACTGGAGCGGGAATAACTCTCCCTTGGCCACAACTCTGGTTAGGCTCTCGGTTGCACTACCACAGTCTTTCAAGCTGAAGTTTTTGCAATCATGAAAGCAGCAGAACTCCTATATGTCAAAGAAACATACTTTTCGAAACCATTACTATGTTTACAGACAGCCGCGCGGCACTTCAAGCTCTAAACTCATGTCAAGTTACTTCCAGATTAGTTGACGAATGCAGGAATGCACGCAACCGATTAGGAGCAGTAACCAACTGTGCCTGACGTGGATCCCTGCCCACTCAGGGTACGCAGGGTACTCGATGGCTGATGAGCTGGCCAAAAAGGGCAGGTACAAACCATTCCTAGGCCCAGAACCTGCCCTGGGAGCTAGCGAGGTCCGTCGGCAAAACTTCACTGGAAAAGTTTCTGCTGGAAGAACTCCAGGCCGAATGAGCGTCTACGGAAGGATGCAGACAGAGCAAGTTGTTCATTCACAGTGCTACTCTATGATACACCAAACAGCTACTGAACTTGAACAGACCTGAATGGAGCGCGGTGGTTGGCATGTTAACTGGTCACAGCACACTCAACCGACACCTCCACCTGATCGGGCTATGGTAAGTGACAGCCCTATCTGCGAAAACTGTGGAACTGAAGAGGAAACTGCTGAACATTTCCTGTCGCACTCACCGGTCCAAGCGGAGGTTGGAGCTTGGCGGTGAAACACTGACATTTCCAACACTAAACTGTCGCACCTCATAGCTTTCATCAAAGGTACAACTAGATTAGAACTCTGGGATCATCCTCACATGTACTCAGTACAAACTATGCCATACTAGTAGCGTAACTTCCAGGCACAAAAACGCCATCCCCCATCTTTTCAGTCTGCCATCGCTACTTTTCAATGGGCTTAGCGCAATAGACGATCCATCATTTCGACATCAAGCGCATAGAGACGTCATCACGACACTCTGGCCCGCCGATATTATTATTATTGGTCTAAAAAAGTGTAAAACTTGGCTTTTTTATTTTTTAAACATTTTATCCGAATATAGCGGTCGTGTAGGCTTTTGCCATTGCAGAAAATTACTTTTTGTGAAGAATACCTATGCTTTTTGGAAAACTTTTTTCCTCGGGCTTCATTCGGAAACGTTTAAGAACAGGGTGGGCTGTATATGGAAAACCCCGTACCTGATCAAAAACATCCAAATTTTAATGGCACCACTGTTTATTATCCCAAAGTAATGCAGAAAATGACGACAACATCAATCATGTACATGCATAATAAAAAATGTGAATGACAATGACATGTATAACTTTGACGATCCCAAAATATAAAAAAGAGAAGAAAAATTTTGCTGTACATTTTATAGCAAGACAATTTAGGCCAAATAAAAACGGTGCTCAATTATTACAACAGCTCATCTCAAGTACATACACTAGCACACGCAAAATATTACGAAAACGACAAAAGTGTATAAAATGTTGATTTTGAAAGATTTTTGTTGAAAATATAACATCGCAAGTTTGGCGGTGAATAGCTATTCATAATATATGAATCAAAGACACCTGTACAGTGACAACGCTTGCGTGAAGCATTGATGTTGTGTTGATATCAACAGCTGATGAATATTTTGATCAACGCAGATCTATTGTGAATTATTCAATCAATCAATGATTCACAAGGCAATGGCTGGATGAGGAATAATTTCTCGCCGGTTTTGTCGGACGTGTAGATGGGTTGCACCTGAACAGGTGAAACAACGGAATGAATTCAGTTGGGTTCGCTTATCTTCCCAGATCGGAAATGAACAGCTTTTACGCCGGTCGAAACTGATGGCACCGCACTAGAGAATCTCGAAATATCTTTACTGCAAAAGGTCACGGGTCACGTGACCAAGGCAACACTGGGCCAAATCAATCAGCCAAGTTTGATTTCACACGAGGAGCATTCTATACATTTTTTTAATCTTGATAATGTAGATTTATCAACTGATAATATTTTTTGCGCTCCAGAACCTCAGTTTAAGCTAAGATTTCACGCAAGATAATCGACCAACCGACCAAAAACAACAGGCTAACATCATTCTGCAGTGAACCCAAACGACCCAATGTGTCAGCGGAATTTGCGCCTTCCTTTAAAACGTTGCACTGTCCTGAGCCATCGCATCGCATCACAAGAACCCAACCAAAACACCACCAAATACCAACCGTGTAATGCTGCAGTAGATCATTTAAATTCATGAAATAACGATTGCCGATCTTGTATCTGGCCCCGTCCGTTTCCTCCGGCGGCTCGTCCTCAACATGCACCCAGAAATGTTTATTACGCGTCTTCGCCTTGAGCGATATCGAGAAATCGCCCGGCTGCAAACAAATCAAATGTAAAAAAAAATTTGACACAATTTTGCACGGAAAAATGTTTGACTCCTTGCGTGAATCAAACTGGCGAATTTGGATCAGGAATCCTGATCCATGCACACGCGTGGTTTGAGTTAAAACACCGCAACACCAACGCAAAACATTATCGCTAGTATGAGCGACGAGGCAGAGGCAGTGCAGTCACAATGGCCCAAATTCTCGAAAGCGCCACTGCCGCCGCGGGCGGTTGCGCAACAGTGTAACCGGCTGGAACCAGCTGGAAGTTGTCATGGTTGGTTTGTTGCCAACATTCGGTAGTCATGGTCGCGTTATTGACTGAAGATGTCCGACAGATCTTCTGCGCATTTGATCGGGTTTATCCACAGATCGGTCGGGCTCACGGATACGGGTTGATTTTTGCAACAGAACAGATGTTCGACCGTGTCCGGCTCGGTGTAGCATCGAGGGCACACGTTTTGTATGTTTGGGTCGATGCGATTGCGATATGAATTCAGCATGCAATCGTGACCACTGCGTAATTGCGCCAGGGTGCATCTTGTACGCCTATCCAGCGACTCTTCTTCTGGGTTAATGTCGTGTGGTTTGGTGCCACCTTGTCTCATGAGACGTAATCGGTGTGGATAGATTTCAGCGTTTTGCCGTAGTCTATGGCAACACGCTGAAATCTGGAAGTTGTCATGATCGTGTTTGGGGGCGCCACCAGTGGTGTCGTTGGGAGGGAAGGGGCTGTTACCCCCCATAGTATCCGGTATCTTGATTTTTTCACCCAGGGGTATCCGGTACCCTGACTTTTTGTCCAGGGGTATCCTACCCTAAAATTTTTCCGAAAACCGTAAAAATCGTCCATTTTTACCTCCAAAATGCTCAACCCCAAAAATGACCATTTCTTGCGCTTCCAACACAATTTTGCTCAATTTTCCTCTAAAAAAATTACCTTTTTTTGAACAACCCCCTGGTATCCGAGATTTTTCATTTTGGGTATCCGGTATCCGAAAATTTTGATTTCCCAACGACACCACCACCCTGGGCGCCACCACCCTCGGGTGGCGGTTGCGCTTTTGAGAATTTTGGCCATTGTTTGCTTCCCCTTGATTGACAACAAACGTATCTCTCGTACGAGTCCAGGAGTTAATTCTTCCCAGACATGGACTGTATTCTCTCGAAACAATCTTTTGCACCCTTCGTACATTCTGGCCTCGAAATTTTTTGATCTTTGTGGGCATGAATTAGGACATTTGCCGTCATTTGGGCCGCGTATGTGAGATTTCCGCTTTCTCAATTACAACACTGTTTACATACTCCCTTTTTAAGCTTCGTATTTCAACTACACAATCATCCAACTCACATTTGATTCACTATCCCTGACCAAATAATGTCCATCATCGCCAAATTCGTTCAACAATTGATCGGCCTGATCCCTTGTCAATCGACCGTAATACCACGCCTGACCCCTCAACGGACCATCGCATCGTTGCTTGGCGGTGACTGGATTCAGCGGAGGACCGCTCGTTACACCTGTAAACCAAGCGGGCAATGTCTGGGGCGGTGAAACATTACAATACACTGCTTATAGAAATCAACGTCGATTTGTGAATGGCAGTCAAGGATTTGCATTAGTACACGGATTGATCGAATCAAAGGTCGCTATCAAACTTGGTGATCGGATGTGACTTGCTTTGGTCGCGCGTGATTCTTGCACTGAGGATATTAACATTAAGAAATTTACCGCAGTCATTAATTTCGTCCAATTCTTTTTAGGTGGGGGAACATCTTTTACGCTGGACGAAACTAACGGCTTTACTAAATTTATTAGTACCCTTGATTCAAAATAAGTCACTTGACCAAGGCCGATCACGTCCGACCTGATTACCAAGTTTGATGTCGCACAAAAGTGCACCAATTTGTCATTTGCAATGCAGGCGGACTGTTGGTCGGTTGGTGGTGGTGGATTATTAACAATTCAAAAACAAGAAAATTGGAGTGGGTGGCAACGATCTCTAGCGCAAAAAATCTCTCATCTTTTCGGGACCAAAAAAAACAGTGATGCAGTTGTGGCGGGGGGAACAATACACCGCAAACCTGGCCAGCTCTGTATCTGCCACCCGGGCCAACTGCATCTCTGCCAAAAAACACAACTACATATCATGCCCGCATGTTAGTCATCCATCTTACAACAAACCAAACTGAAATTGCCATAAAACAACTCCAAAACCACCAACCAACAGGTACGGTAGCGCTGGGCGGTACTTGAGGTGGTGAGGCAAGCTGTGTTTGTGCATGTATATTCGTTGAATCCTGCACAGCGCCGATCATGTACTTTTGTGCCGGCGACACACCATTGGCGGTCGGTTGGCCGGCGGCGTTGTGACGTTTCAGGACCTGCAATATCGATGTTGTGATCCGCTTTTCGTAAAAACAAGTTCAATGTGTCGGATCTTTATTGGTTCAGAATCGTGGATACAGGACTCAGTACAAAACACGAGCCGCACATCATCGCCGATCAGAAAGTTGAGTTGCCGACCAAAAAGGGGCATCCAATCAATTTTTTCCTTATTTTTGCCTGACGAAACTTTCCACCGTACACAAAACCACCGCAAAGTGCAAAATTATCATCCCCCAATCATCGACCAACCTGAATATAATTGGTGGGCACAAGGCCCGTCTCGCCATGCGTGTTCACGGCCCGCCACCATTCCGGGTCATGTGCCGGGTGTTCGATTATGTCCAACTGCTCGCCCTTTTCGAAACTCAACTCCTCCGAATTTTGAGCGCGGAATGAATAGAGGCATATGACCGTCTCAAGTATGCCTGGAAATAAAAACTGGACAGTATGTCATGAAAAGAAAAAAACCTGCCAATTCAAACTTTAATCGGATTTGAGCATGGTGCACGCATGATTGTGCAATTCATGACCCACGCAAAAGGCACATAAACACGATGATTCTGCTCAAGGGGTGGGGTGGGGACTGGGGCGACTTTCCCAAATTATGATTTCGAACAAAAAAACCAACGCATAAACAACCACACACAACTGACCAGGCGACGGAGGCAATTGTGGATCATAGGGTGGTGATCGTAGCAGGTCCTGGTTGAGCACCGGCACAGACCCGGGTGTACCGTTGACACCATTTGTGTCCGTGTGCAGCAACACATCGGTCGTTGAGTCCTCGGTGACGTAATTGGATGGGAACCAACCGCTCACGCCCTCACCTGTCTGCAATACACAATAATTGAATGGGTGGGGTCGAAAACCCCGAACAAAAAAACCCGAAACTTTCGGGTTTTTTCGGGGTTTTCGACGGCCACCATTTGAACTCATACCCAATTCAGTGACGTTTCTGACTGTTCAAAAACGTTCTGCGTTTCGCTTTTGCTTTTGGTTGCCCAGTTCGACACGTTTTGACTTTGGGGGGGGGCGGTGCACCAGCTCATTAATCGTGCGAATGCACAAAATGGCCATGTGTGCGCCCTCTGAGTGCACTGCGAAAGCGAAACTACTCTAACGGCACTGGTGTAGCTGGGGGGGGGGGGGAGTGGGCCCCCCTAGGTACAGTACGTTGGTAGAGGTATACTTGCGGGGCGAAAAAAACGTTTTTTCTGAAAAAAGCGTTTTCCGAGGCTCGAGAAAATACGTTTTTATTTTTCCGGAAAATTTTCCAAGCGGCAACTTTTGGAAAAAAACCGTTTCCGAGAAATTTTCCAAGGTTGCGAAAGGATGTTGTCAAAACCAATGTAAATCGGTCGGTGCTAAACAGTTCAAACTGAGCACTTTTTAATCTCCAAGTACATTTTTAGCCGGTTTCAGGCCATTGCCAAATTTTCTCCAAAATAGGCGTTTTTGGACCATGGGTATCCTTAAGTACTGGAAAAATACTTGAAAAAAACGTTTTTTTTTTTTCGAAAAAAGAACGGCTTTTTCCAAACACATATTTTGCGGAAAAATACGCAAGTACAGGTGGAGGAAAACTACACCAACACGAGCCTGATTTCGAAAGTGGTATGTGTTCAAAACGAACAGAAAGAGAAAATCCTCATGCTCTATTTTGTATTCTTCAACGTGAAACATTGCCCAAATCAGCAGCCACGTTTGAACGTTTCACTATTCTGCCAGCTGCGAAATCGAGCTCATGTTGGTGTAGTTTCCCTTTTTAGATTGATGCGCCATCCTAGTACAGTAGGTAGCAGTGATGTAGTTGGTCGGAGCAAGAAAGCTAGCTAGCTGGAGGGGTCCGGCGCAAGAAAGCTAGCTAGCTAGCCGGGTACCCCGATTTGGGGGGTATTGGTCCAGAAGTCAAAAACAGGGGTATAAAAATTGGTCGAAATTATGCTAAAATAAGCCTTAAAATGCGTGTTTTTGTGCATGTGTGAGAAAATTTGAACGAATTTGACCATTTTGGCCCATAAAATGGTCATCTTGGCACTAAAATCAACACTTTTTTTACTTGGTGACCGGAGCAAGATAGCTAGCTAGCCAGTTTGGGGGGTATGGGTTCCGGAGCAAGAAAGCTACCTAGCAGTTGGGGGGAGGTAATACCCCCCCATACCCCCCAACCACATCACTGGTAGGTAGGTCGCCTCGCCGCCCCCGGCTGGTTGCGAATTTTCGCTCAAAATGGTATAAAATCAGTATTTTTCACTCCAAATAGACGAAAAATCGTGCGCTGCGCGCGAAATTAGCGTTTTAGGGTACATTTTCATCAATATTCAGACATAAAAAGACCCCCCCAGCTCGGCCGGCACAGTAGGTGGGGCAGGTTGCAGACTTTTTGGTGGTGCAGTAGTTGGATTGCAGGCCTGGGTGGCTACACCACTGATTGTACTGACACGATGTTGCAGAAAGGCCTATATTGGAGAAAATTGTGTCGGACAATGACCTCTGAAACCGGCTAAAAATGCCCTTTGAGATTAAAAAGGGGCTCATTTTGAACTGTTTAGCGCCGATTTACATTGGTTTTGACAACATCCATTCGCAACATTGGAAAATTTCTCGGAAACATATAGGGATCGGCGTCGGTCACGTGGACCGACACCGACGCTTTTTTTTGAAAGTACCGACAGTTCAAATTTTTCCGACACCGACTTCGACTGTTTTTTTCGTCTAAAACTTGCAATTTTAGCGTAAAATTCGTACTTTTGGGGCATTATCGCGCTTTGGAGCGTTATTAGAGAGCTTAGAATGATTTCACACAAGGAAATTGCGCATGTCTGAAATTTCCTTGCCAATTTTTCCTGGATAGTAACTCAAAATCACAAAAAAAATTCTTGACATGACAGTGGTTTTGGTTGGTGCACGGTGTGCTGGTATTTGTATTTTGGGGGCTTGGACAATGAGTATAAAGTATGACGAAGAAGCTGTCAAAATCGCTATTGAGCGTGTTTATCGTAGTTCTTCCGAAAGTTCGCGCTAATGTGCTAAAGCTGTTTGGCCATGTGTTTGTTGTCATTTACAAACGAAACATTTTTAGTTTCGGCCCTTTCAAGCGTCAGGACGTTATTTCCCAGCGCAAGTTACTCATTGACTGAAATTTCGTGTTCCTTGCTTGTTCCCTCTCTAATATATTTCATTCCTCATTGCACTAAGTAACGGCTCGCTTGCAAAGATCGGTGGTTGAATGCAAATAGAGTTTATTTTTTCAAAAGCGAAAATCTCCACTTGACCCATCCCAAGTGGCGAACTCAAAATTGAAGTGGCGATTTTCGAAGTTTATTATTTTCGAGCTAAAAGCACCAATTTTAAGCGCGCAGCGCAAATTTAAGGACGGGTTCAACGGGAAAATGGCGAAATTTGGGTGAAAAGCACTTTATCAATTGGAATTGGATAAATTACCAAGGTTCTCAACCTGGTCACATCATGCAAGTAGCGATAATAGCCACCTGACTCGAAATTCAGGTGGCGATTTGGAAATCTCAAGTGGTGAAACCGCCACCTCAGGTGGCCATTAAAAAACCATGATGCAAAAATATTGAAACTTTTCATTTGGGAACGAAAATTTCAAGAAAAATTAGCAGTTTTGGTACAAACATGGGGTGAAAAAGTTACATACCGACACCTCAGAAAAACCGACACTTTTGGCCACCGACACCGACATTAGTAGTGTCGGTACCGACACCGACCTTTTTCCGACACCGACGCCGATCCCTAGAAACATAACCGTTGCCGTGCTCAAGTTTGTCACTTGGCGCTGTTGTTTTTAAAATGCTTCGTGCCTGAACGGGGTGAGATGGCAGGCTGGGAAATGTTTCACTCGCGATCGACCCCACTTCAAAGAGTTGACAGAAATGGTGGAAATGTTGTTCTGGTGCTAAATTCAAAAATCCAATATTAGAACCAAAAACATTTGGGGCCAATATTCAAACGGGTGTGTCCTGCCTTTGAAAGCACGGGACGCACAAGTTTGATGCCGACCTCGATGTCGTGCGTTTGGGGTATCTGCGTGAGAATTTTCAATGGCGCAAGGAGCTTGGCGGGGGGGGGGGGGGAATCCATCTTTTGCTCGTTTGAGAATGAGTGTTTTTTTACACAGAAAAAAAGCTTAAAGTGTCTCTATTGTGCTTTGCTGCGTTCTGTTATGTTGTACGGATGTGGATTTTGAAAAAATTTTGTTCCCGGATGACTACCCCTAGCTCTGCCGGTACAGTCTGTAGTTTGCCGCGGGACATTTTTGGTGGTTGCCGGTTTGCAGGTTGCCGCGCCTATACTTGCGGGCCGGAAAAAAACCTTTTTTTCGAGAAAAAAACAGAAAAAACCGTTAGGCCCGGAAAAATACGGTTTTGTTTTTCCGGAAATTTTTCCAAGTGGCAATTTTGAAAAAATAGGTTTTTTTCCAATAATTTACGAGAAATTTTCCAAGCTTGCGAAATGATGTTGTCAAAACCACTGTAAATCGATACTATACAGTTCAAAATGAGCATTTTTCAAGCTCAATGTGCAGTTTTAATCTGTTTCAGACCATTGCCCGACAAAATTTTCGCCAAAATAAGCGCTTTTGGACCATTGGTATCTTGAAAAAACGTTTTTTTCCAAAATTATATTTTGCGGAAAAATATAATGCGACCGTAATTTTTTCTATTTTTCAGCAGCAATCGATCATTTTCCCCACAAATTTGCCAAAAATCGTTTGTTCACGCAATCATTGCCCCCAAAATGACTGACCAGCTGGCCAAGTGCGCCTCTACCAGCTGTTACAGTGATGTTACACTCCCGCTATATAGTGCTGCAGCACAGCTCCCCATACTGTGGCTGGCAGACTACAGTGTAAGGTTTAAAGCCGAGTTTAGCCTGTTGGAAATGTTGGGCCTGGTAGCTCAATTGGTAGAGCGCTTGACTCACAATGCATTGCGAGGAGAGAGATGGGTGTTCGAATCCCCTCAGATCCATACATTTTCCATGGCGTGTACACAGCATTTACAGTAGTTTAGAAATGGTCAATGGCAGCCGTTGTGGAAATATTGTGCACCAAAAATCAATGAATTACGTTTGAGTGAAAACATTTTGTGCGCCTTCACCAATTTACACAGGCACGAGCTGAGGTGTGAAAAACACTTAAAGGCAAACTACACCAACACGAGCCCGATTTCGAAGGTGGCGTGTGTTCAAAATGAATAGAAAGAGAAAAATCACACCCCTTTCAATATTGTCCCCAAATGTTTTTGGTTCTAATATTGGGTTTTTCAATTTTGCGGACTGGACGATCCTTTCTGTCAACTCTTTGAATTGAGGCCTATCGCGAGCGAAACATTTCCCAGCCTGCCATCTCAGCACGTTCAGGCACGAAGCATTTTAAAAACAACAGCGCCAGCCAAGTGACAAACTTGAGCACAGCTACGGTCATGTTTCCGAGAAATTTTCCAATGTTGCGAAAGGATGTTGTCAAAACCAATGTAAATCGCTGCTGAACGCTTCAAAATGAGCACTTTTTAATCTCCAAGTGCATTTTTAGCCTGTTTCAGGCCATTGCCCGACAAAATGTTCTCCAAAATAGGCGTTTTTGGACCAGGGCATCCTTTGGTACTGGAAAACAGTTGAAAAAAACTTTTTTTGTCGGAAAAACGGTTTTTTTTCAAAAAAAACATATTCTGCGGAAAAATAGGCAAGCATAGCCGCACAATCTGGGCAGCTACACCACTGCGACACGGACATCACAAACATCGTTCATTCCAAGTGCTAAAGGTGGTCCATTGGCCATGGACAAAACAAACTCAACGAATTATCTACCATTTTCCTATGAAATAGAAACAGCACGAAAACCTCCCCGTTCCCGACCACCCACCTCGCCCCTCCACCATCCGTCCGAGCACTTTTCATGCACCGTAACGGACTGTCCCTTCACCAATCGTAACTCGTCGTTCCGTTGCGGTTCGTACGAGTAGCGCACTGTCGCTTGTGTGTGGCATGATGTCGACGGAGTACTGGTTGAAGTCGGAAGATTGTTCAGCTGCAAAAAGGGAGTAAATTTGCGTTTAGGTTTTTCAATGACGATAATATGCGCTGTTTGACTTGTTTTTCAAAGTCATTACTGATTTTATTTTTTGCACTTACGGGGATTTAATATCAGGCACTGGATCCGGAGATCAAATTACCAAAAAAGAACAAACGTTTTTTTCTTGCAAACCCCGCCCCTGTGAAAAAAGCAAACACTGGGCAAGGCAGAGTGGATGCGTATTTATGCTGCCTAACAAACAACCGAGCAAAGCAAGACATGTTGACCTGTGAGTCACACACACAGCATTCTCCCCGTGTGTGCTCTATTCACATAATAGAATACGGCTGGCTGAACAAACTTGAGCTCCGGTAAACATAACAACACTGCCTTTCTCTGATCTCGTATATGCGGTGAGTAATCCGTGAATTATGGTGTCAAAAAATCTGCTTCTCCCCTTCCCCTGCTGCACTCGGAAAACGGGCACAAGGACGGTTCACGAACTTGATCAGGTCTCTCTGCTCTATTTTACTTCAAAGCTGTCAATGGTAAACATTGACAAAAAGCGGGCGGATCCTCAGATGTCTCTTTTCGCGAGAACAAAATTGCTCGGTTCTGCTTGAGTTGCTGCGAACGAGAGTAATAGCTACAGATCCGGGACTGGTTTTTTATGTCGCTTGCACTCAGCTGCGAAGCGAAACATCAGTCGCCGTCCGAACTTTTTGTGCATGTGTGGGCTGGGCTGGGCAGAGTCGTGATTTCAGCTGGTGCTTGGCAGGTGCCCTAGAACGCTCTTCTGACGAATTGTGAAAATAAATCTTTTTTTGAAAATAAGTGAGTCAAATAGAATAGAGCCCCTCCCTTCTATTTGGCTGCGATTAGATAAATGCGGAATGCGGAAAATGGTGACTGCATTCCGCATTCCGCGCTTATCTGCTTACCTTTGCGGAATGGTGCGCGCTTGGGTGACGATGACAACTTCCAACGTGCTGACCTCAAATAATGCGTGTCAACGCAAACAGCAACTGAGATGTTTGACCAAAAACATAACTTTACCACTTGCAGAAATTAAAAATTCCGCAACGGTGAGCAGAAACGCGGAATGCAGAAATTTGCCATTCCACATTTATGCAATCGCAGCCTTTGCGTTTCAACGGCACGGTGGGCAAAGCGACGACAGACAAACCTGACTAGATTGCGGCGATACTGCCCGCTGTCCGTCCGCCTGTCCGGGGTTGGGCGGCAGCAGCATGCGATTGCCCTGAGAATCAAGGCGAAACCTGCTCAGCTCCTGGTCTGGCACGGCAGTCGGCTGGCCGTTGGACAAATCGTTAAACTTGGATCTCGGCTGAGACTGCGACTTGGTCTTGCCGGCGAACGTGCCCTTGACCTTGTCCATGAAGCCCTCCCTCCGGATGTAGTTCGACGGCACGTAGCCGACCTTCGAGTCCGAATTGCGCACCTTCCACCAATTGCGCGAATCGTCCAATAACTGCAGACGTTCCTGTTTTTTGATTGTCAATTCCTGTGCTTCCTGCGCACGATAGTCATATTTGGCCACCACGAAATCCGCCGCGCCCTCCGTCGTCATCGCTATTCGCTGTTTTCTCTTTTTTTAATTTTTTTTTCTGAAACGGGAAGATTTTGCAAGCTTGAGTTTCGCAGAATCGTGACACACGAAGATCGATTGCAGTCTGATAAAACAAGGCTGGGCTTCAGCAACTGTGTGAAAATAGTCCGCAAACAACAGTACGCGCTCGCAAATTTTACAAAAGCAAGAGAGAGCTCGATGCGCTGCGCACGATACATAATTACGCGCCCATACAAGATGACAGTATACACCACCAGAGCGTATGCGCTTGCATCGAATGGTACAATGCGACATAGTTTCCTGAAATTTAATCGAAATCGAAACTACTTTGATAGACAACATTAACGCGATGATCTAACAGCAAACGCGTTGCGTGTGCATATGTGAGAAGGAAAGGTCACAAGATGCAAACGGGATGAAAATAAGCGCGACATGACAGGCACATGCATCATATGGGTATGTAAATCGCTCGATTTTGAAACAATTGAGCAAAAATCAAAAACTAACGATTATGAGCAGAAAAACGCAGGGCATTAATAAATTACGATTTCAGAACTAAATATAGAGAACATGCATCCATGCTCATGCAATGCACACCGCGTGCGTTTTGCAAGGAGACAGACACTCGGAAGATAGTGTACGGGTAATGTACGTTACCACTAATGTGTTAATCCGGGGGCAAATGCCATCTGTCATAAATCACAGAACACACGGATAAAGGACCAAGTCATGTGATTGCTGTGTACGTTGGGAAAGATCAAAATGCCCTGGTTTCCCGCACTGCTTTCACGATCATACGTAATCGTGTGCCCATATTTCAGCGGAAAAAGTTCTCCAAATCGGTTTCCGACATTGCACATAAGCTTGAGGCCCAAATGAGGTGGAACTTGGCAACTACAAAACAAAGCTTAGTGTTCACCAGCTGTATCATGTGCATGAACCAAGCTTATCACAAAGAGAGAACAAAACAAATCCATCATACGCTAGAAACCGCGCACGCGACGCGAACTTTGTGCGCCACTCCTTTTTTCTCGCAAAATGGGCAACACAGCGAACTGATATACACATACAGAGCTATAAAAACAGATGAACACACAACAATAAACAAGCCATAATGTGAATCTGAATTTCAACAGTTCAAATGCATGATGCGAGACATCAAAGTATGAACATGTGTGCCTGGCAATAGGCAAGCGATCTTGTCGCTGATTTGTGATTTATTCTGTGCAAAACTACCTATAGCTGGACACAGAGGTTGAGCTGTGCACATGGAGACCTTGTGAAAACAAACTGCAGCACCACACAAAGTGACTTTGTATATTTATACCACCGACAGACAACACGGCAGATGTGCACATACAGTATAACAGCGCGTCGTATCATACACAAGCTGAGCGGCAAGGTTATCGCGATAACGATGGTTATGGTGAACAAATCATCAAAAATAGGCAAACCCAGAGAACACTGACTGACTTGAGCGCAAGTGGCATGATTACGAACACAAACCACATTTTCGACAAGGGTGGCTGATTTGATTGCCACATTTCGACAAAGAGGTTTCCATCACGAGACACTCATGTATGCAGCCTGATACACATGTGAACCAGAAGAATAAAATCCGGAACGTTATATTTTGAGTTGAACATGTATTCCACCAAGTTAGAGTGAACGTTTAAGACGAACTGATAGACGAATTTAACGACAAAAAAGAAAATGACAAACAGTGACACTTTCTGCCACAAGTGGACTGGCACAGATTGGCAAAAATGATTACGAACTTTTTACGTACGAACGATCATAATCAATTTTTGCCGACCACAACAAGGAAGGGTAAATAGCGTTTAAGTTTGTTCGAAGTAACCGAGACCTTGGAGTAAGCAGGACAAAAGTAAACGAACATACAATGCGAAGCCGAAGGCACAAGGAAATTGAAAAAAACTACTTTATTACGTTGTTTCGTCGGTGTGCAGCACAACGCGTGCATGAACGCAAACGTAACGAACGTACCTATGTACATACATATATAACGATGAGCCACGGTACGTTTCAGATATCGCTGTTCTGAAAAATGTTACAAAGAAACGAACCTCACAACCAATAAACGCCGTTGCATGAAGAAATAGTAATGTTATCGAGTTACAGCTTGAAGACCCATGTCGAAGCAAGCCAGCCACTCACTTCTCGACTCATGTACACGACACGTGCGCGTAACGTACAAGTGTTTGATAAGCAGCGGGGCAGAAGTTGATTAGCTCGGCTACTACATATATGCACAAAGGCACCCTAGCCGGCCAGCAGAGAACGCACAATTATTTGCGAACGTAGCTAAGGCCTGCTATATGTACTAACCAACCAAGCTGTCAGAACACCCCATATACCACAAATGGCAAATAACAGCGCCCGGTAACAGCTAGTATGTGGGTGTGTAGCTTAGGTGGGTTCGACAAAGAAACAAAAAACAAAGTTTCTTCATCGGCTGTGCTGTCAAAATACTTTCGGCCGACCATAAATTACGTCCAGTTTCTTTCCCTCAAGAACACGCGCAGGAGCGAACACAACAACAAAGCAAATCGATCATTAAGAGCATATGAAGAGGGAATGTCGACTGTTCCGTCATTTCTGTGCGCGCTTGCCAAGGGAGGCAACGACAAACAAAGATCTATGTGCCGAACCGAACCCAGTTCAAACCTTTGTGTGTGCGGCCGGCCAACAAGATAGCTTCTGGCACACGTGTGGCGCAGTTAGTATATGAGTCAGTGAATTGAAAGAGCTGTTACGCACACGTGTGCGACCAAATGGTTCGCAAACCAAACTAGTAGCACATAGCAGTCAGGCAAGTCATTTCGCCAATAAATAGGCACACTCACACACACGTGCGCACGTGACATGCTACTTGTTTGCATCGCGCACGAGACGGCAACGCTGGCATTTGGCGCAACAAGCCGCAACGGAGATGAAGGTAAGCAAAGGTACACATGTGCGTGACCAGAAAAGGCCGCATCCTCAAGTACACTCGCATGTGTGGACCCTGGGTGGCGACGCCCTGTTGGCTGAGATGACCGGCCCTCAGCAGCAGTAGCAATGCACTGCAAATTGTACCAACTGCACACACACAGAGCAGGCTGATGTGTTGTGTTGGCTATTCCATTACGACACGCTCACACTTGCGACACCACTGCCGAAACAACTCAATCGAAAGTGGGACAAAAATGGAAAAGATTGAAAATGTACAACTCGCACAGATACAGAACCGTTGACAGCTCAACATCACACACAACAAAGGAACCCATCCAATCTCATGCAGCATTGCAACATTTCTGTATTTGGCGCCCGTCAGGCCCAACTCAATCTTTGTCTCATTTCATGACGATTGAGTAACGCAAAGCCAGACGCCAACCTAAATTGAACACAAATGAAACTAAACTACGATATGTTGGTATAACTAAGCCATTGCTGTTTTATTGAACGTCGTTCGTTGGTCGGCACAAAAGACCACAGCGCAGTCCGTTAGCAATGAAACTTAGCGGCCAACTGCAACCGCGAGCAAACCATCAACATGAAATGCGAATGCAACTGTCGCCCCGAATCACCGCGTTTCTATCAATGTACTCAGCCAGCCAAAGAACCAGACGTACCCAATCAGACACACGGAATCCCACCACCCAAAAACGTTTCGCTCATGTCGCGAAATAATAACCGCGGCGTTTAAAGCTGCTGCGTTACATATTGTTCTTTCCAAGACGTGGTAGCAGACAAAATATTAAATAATGATGCCTTTCGACATTATGTAGTAGGGCTAGCGGTGCACAATAAACAAATACCAAGGAACGAACGAGAGGACTTAACTGACAACCCGCTGGAAAAATTTTACGCTTTCATAAACCCAACTTCGAGCGTTAGCGAGCGAGCAAAGCAGATGCACTATGCCGTCACGCAAGCGTACATTCGTGATTGAGTGGAATTGACTTTCGCAGAAAACAACAGGTTTGTTCGCAGCAGCAAAAATGAAAAAAAGGTGTAGAGACAGCCAGTCGAATAAAAACTGGGACCTTATGTGGCTGCGAACGGAAAGCCTTCTTACAGCCAGCCAGCTAGATCGTCGTTCCAAATCACAACCGTATGTAAGGTTGTCGTAGCGTGGCTGTGCTCGGGAAAGACAAGCAACCTGTCCCGGACGGTCAATGAAGCGTGTCATATCAATTTCAAGCAACACACAAGGAGGACTGAGACAGAACACGATAAAAACTGGCTTTCAGTACGTTCAAGAGCATTAAGTAGGCTAGCAAGCTGACCAAGCAGCAAAACGTTCTTGCTATTTAGTTAACCTGAAGCGAAAAACAACTGAAACACGAGTATTTAACACGACAAGAGTAACCAGTTTGTCAGCAAAATGTTTGTCTTGTGGTCGCGCGCACCGAAACGAGCGGAAAAACGTGAAACACGCTTGTCGAAGAAAAAACATACACAAACTGAACGCGCCAGCCAAGCGAACAAAAGCAATAACACAGGTTACGACAAGGACTAGCCGATACAAGAAAACGCATGCCGCAACAGTACATACGTCGTTATACTTGTACCATGTAGTGATCATGTACATACTAAGAGCAATTAGCAGCACGCAAAAAACGCTAGGCAGCCGAAGCACGCGCGCATTGCTGCTGTGACAGTGGTGACAACAAGGGCTATGGAGGGCGGGCGGACTGGCTGGCACAAACTGACATGACGACAGGAAGATATGGAGCGGCGTTCAGTCATTACGCTGGCGCCACCGCTGCCAGACAAGTTTGGGCAGCGCGCAAGAACGCGTGGTAGACGTATATTGGATAAAAAACCACCCCATCCGCGCCCGCCAACCCATGGAATATCGAGAGCCGACCCACAGGCACCCGTGACTTGATAATGAGATATGTACGCGCACTAGCTTGCAAATACCTACGTAAATACCTAAGTGCCCAATGCTAAGTGTAAGCGCACCCGGCCTCAAAGTCACGCAGCCGAGCAGGGCAGAGAGAACTTTGCCTGGTTGGGTGGGAAGCTTTTCTTTCTAATACCGACCATCCTCATTTTATACAGTGGAATTCTAAATTATAAAAGACGAAAACCGGTCAGGAAGAAGCAAAAGTCAAGTGAAAAGCAAAATTCGAGCAGGGTGCAAATCGGATTTTTGCATTGGCCGCAAAAAGTCCACGACAACCACAAACGGCAACAACAACATCTGCGAAACAGGCCGAATTCGTTTGAATTATTTATGGCCACGAAAAGCGCAAAGCAGCTATACGCACACCGAACAAGACCAAACGCGATGTTGGAGAGAGAGAGAGGCATGCAAACGAATAGTATATAAGCACAGCTGCGCCCGATAGCTGAGCGAATGAACGCACGCATCCATGAGCACATGAAAACAGAACAACAACAACCAAAGCTAGCCTGTCCACACCCAACCCTGACACCAAACACACACACGCACACGCAAGGCAGTGTGTATTATTAGATGCCGTAAGAGTCAAGCGCAAATGAATTCGTTGCACGCGTCAGATCTAATCGGGGTTGCTTTTTTTCGATTTGGTTTCCTGACGTATACAAGACAAACGCCAGCGATAGTGTGTTCTGTTGCTCATGTGCTAACGTGCAGTGGCGTGGTGGGGGGGGGGCGGAACGGGGGTTACCCCTCAGTCTTGGAGGTACTCTGGACGGAGGGGGGATACCTACTGTACCGGGCTCGGAGAGGGGATACCTACTGTACCAGAGCCGATGGCCTGAGGGGGTTAGAGCCGATGGCCTGAGGGGGTTATGTACCTAGGGGGGTTGGGAGCAATGGTGTAACACGGGGGTCCCCCCTAGGTGCAGTAGGTAGGTAGGTTCAGTTCAATTAATGGGGGGTTCTATTTCCGACAATACGGTAAATGTACCTGTGCACAGAGTTCGGCAGGAAAACAAGGAAAAAAATTTTGGGGCCCCAAAATTTTTCGTTTTTTTCCTCGGAAAAAATGGTACCCAAAGAAAAGGAAAAAATATAGGAAAAAAATGAAGCAATAGAAAAAAACGTTATTTTTTAGGAAAAAACGAAAAAATCGAAAGGAAAAAAAGCGAAAAAAATTAAATTTGCGAAAATGGTGAAATTGAGACGGTTGAGAGTTGAGTAGTTCGTTTTCCATTCCATTTCATTTGTCATCAGTGTCTTTTTCTTGTGTGTGAAGTTTTGTTTCTTTTGTGTTGGGGCGATATCTTGCTGCAAGTGCATTAAAACCGATAAAATTTTATGTTTGGAGCTCAGTCTGAGAACATGAATACCGTAAAAACCTAAATACAGCCCCCCACCCGGAATAGAGCCCCCGTAATACAGCCCCCCAAAAAGGGGTCAGTGAATTAATAGAGCCCCCCGGAATAGAGCCCCCCTAATTAACATCCCCTATACAGTAGTGTATTAAGGCTAGTGGTGCACAGGTACATTTACCTATGCACGTTTGTTGTTCGTTCAGAGCGCATAATATGCCTCTAATTGACGAATAGACACAAATAAATGCGATTACAAGCGAAAAAACATCCTTTCAAACCCATTTTAGGGGTTTTTTGGGGGTATTTCTGAGAACAATTTTTCAGGTTCGGGTCAGTGAATTAATAGAGGCCACCCGGAATAGAGCCCCCTCCGTAATAGAGCCCCCAAAATGGGGTCAGTGAATTAATAGAGCCACCTTATATCCCCTTCTATTTAGGTTTTTACGGTATGGTGGATTGCAGTGAAGTGGCAGGCCCATGCAGTGTAGTGGCAGGCAGGCCCATGTGTGGGAGGTAAGTATGATGCGGGGTTGGGACCGGAAGCGTGAGAGGTATGATTTTGGTCACCCAAAAAGGCGAAAAAACACCGTTTTTGTGATACAATTTTGGCCAAAAATTGAGGTAAAAATGGTACTTTTTCAAAATTTTCGCCGAAAATCGCCTAAAAATAGGTATTATGGGTTGGTTTGCGCGCGCTCCGATTTTTGGGAAAATAAGGTCGAAAAACACCGATTTTTGCCTTAAAAAGGTATAAAATTGCTTGTGAGAGGTATGATTTGGAGTTGTGAGAGGTAAGTACTCACCCCCCACCAACCCCCCTCGGGTTTTGTGGTAGGTAAGTACTGAGAGGGGGGTAACCCCCCAACCCCCCCCAGCCACAACTATGAGTCCATGTGTGGGAGGTACCGTACCGGGTCCCCCCCCCAAATTCATCTATCTATCGTCAACACTTGTGGGCAAATCTATCTATCGTCAACAAATTCTGGGAACAATCTATCTATCGTCAACACATTTCGACCCCAAAATGGGTATTTTTGCCTCAAAATGGCTCAAAATCGGTGTTTTTGTCCCAAATAGGGAAAAATCGCGCGCTACGCGCGGATTTAGTACATCTTAGTACATTTTCATTAATATTTACACATTATTACCTACTTAGTGCACTATACTATACCTTGATTTTTGGCGACCCCCCCCCACCATCTATCTATCGTCAACAAGTTTGGGTCGACCCCCCCCAGATTTCGGACTTGGGTCATCTATCTATCGTCAACACATTTCTGGTCCCAATCTATCTATCGTCAACACCCTGACCAAGTACTACACTGCGAGGTCATGTCATTGTCCTCAGAAACAGTTGTTTCCTATCTCGTTGTATGACTAATTTCTTTGTTTTAGATGGGGATTAGGATTTTGGTATTGGCAGGCGGCTGTGCGACGACGAAAAACAAGGTCTACCTGTGTCGTGTGTCATGTAACTAAATGCTGTTTTACAGACAAAAATACCGTAAAAACCTAAATAGAAGGGGGCTCTATTAATTCACTGACCCCATTTTGGGGGGCTCTATTACGAGGGGGTTCTATTCCGTGGGGGCCTCTATTAATTCACTGACCCGAACCTGAAAAATTGTTCCCAGACATACCCCTAAAAACCCCTAAAAAGGGGTTTGAAAGTATGTCTTTTCGCTTGTAATCGCATTGTTTATTCGTCGATAAGAGGCTTATTATGTGCTCTGAACGAACAACAAACGTGCATTAATGTACCTGTGCACCACTATCAAGCCTTAATACACTACTGTATAGGGGATGCTACTTAGGGGGGGCTCTATTCCGGGGGGGGGCTCTATTAATTCACTGCAGTGGCGCACACAGGTTTTGGAGTCAGTATGGGCACTTTTGGAAAAATGCATTTTTACCTATGCAGTGCTTGTTACAAACCCAACATTTGTCAATTTTACCTCATGCGTTTTCACCAATTTCTATTCTTTTCGCGCAATTTTTGGCGCGCGAATTTTGAGTATTTTGAAGCAAAGACCACCGATTTTACACTAATTTTGGTCATCATGGTCAAAAGTAACACTTTTGGGGCAAAATCGGGGATATGTACCTCCTATACCGGGGTAAAAATCGGGGGAATACCTTCTGTACCATGCCAAACATAGGGGGTTGTATCAGGCGAGGGGATCCCAGACACTGCCCATTCAGTCTGGGGCGAAGTTGTCCAAGGGGAGCACGGGCCTTCTGCCCCCTGAATGTGCCTTTTACTTGGTCCAACGCTCTTAGACTGGATGAAGAAGGGAACTGTTACTGAACGTCGCGCGAGCGCAAAATTTTCAGATTTCAGAGGAATTTTGTGGTAAAATGGCTGTTTGGACGTATTTAACAGGTGTTTTTCATCTGTAAGTCATGACCGACTGTCTTTCATATCTCATTTGGTCTGGAGTTCGCCAACAAACACACTGTGCCCAATTCACTAGACTCTAAGTGCGTTTGATCGTCGGCATATGAACTATGAAGCAATGCCAATCAGCGTGTTGTAATGAACATAATTGTAGTACATACTGCTATATATTGTAGTGCAGTAGCCAGTCTACGCTTACTTAGACCAATTATGGGCAACATTGACACAAAAGGAAACGGGAAGAAACGCGCGCAGCGCGAAAATTTTTAGATTTTTTTTCGCTCTTTGTACCTTTGGAAACCGCATTTCTCACACTTGCATGTCAAAAAAGTGACCATCGCCACCTGAAAACTCGCCAAAAGTCCCCATGGGCACCATTTTTTGAATTGACCACCTCAAATTTTTTGAATTGACCACCACCTCAAATTGACTATGGGCACATGACCAAGGGGCCCATATGGCTGTTGCGCCACTGCCTTTGCCCATGGGCATTTTCAGGGAATTAAATTGTGCCCATGGGCACTTTTGGCAAAATTGTGCCCATGGGCACTTTTGAGACACCCTGGGCATTGCCCAATTTGCCCATTCCCAGGTGCGCCACTGATTCACTGACCCCTTTTTGGGGGGCTGTATTACGGGGGGGGCTGTATTTAGGTTTTTACGGTAGCTTTTTTAATCTCAAACTGGCTGTTTTTTTCATTATGGAAAGAAAAAAATAGCAAAAAAGGTCATTGAGAAAAGGAAAAAAATTGTTTTTCCTTTTGTTTTCCTTTTTTCCTATTAGGTTAAAAAATGAGCAAAAATTTTTTTCCGAACTCTGCCTGTAGCCTGTGCACCACCGTCAATACGCTACTGTATAGGGGATGTTACTTAGGGGGGCTCTATTAATTCACTGACCCCTTTTTGGGGGCTGTATTACGGGGGGCTCTATTCCGGGGGGGGGCTGTATTTAGGTTTTTTACGCTAAATTTTTACGTAACGCAATAAACCAAAATATAAACAGCGTCTCTATTTCCGCGCCGAGCAGAGTGCAACGCTTACGCGCAATGTGCCTGTGCATATACTGTAAAGTATGTGCATATTTGGTCTATCGGTTCACGGGTCTATCGGCCAAACAAAACTCTTGTCAATGACAACCAATCGATAGTACAGTAGTTGCTTTTATCAGTACAGTACAGCACGAGCTGGTCAGTAAAGGTAAACCCTCCGTGCTTTGCACACCTAGACCATACCGTGTCACCCTGAATTCTTACACACTTAGGGTGGCATTTTCGAAACGGTGTAAAGCTCAGTTGGGTGTAAAGGTCGGTGTAAGCTCGGTCGAAAGCTCGGTCGGTGTCAGCTCGGTGTAAACATGAAACATTCCACGTTAACAGCAGGCAATGTTTCATGTTTACACCGAGCTGACACCGACCGAGCTTTCGATTCAGCTTACACCGACCTTTACACCCAACTCACCTTTACACCGTTTCGAAAATATCACACTTAAAATGTTTCGGGCTACTGTAGCCACGTCTCGCGCAGCCAAGCACATAAACACACACAAACGCACCCTAAATGTTTCATGATCTTGGCTCTTTCACACGCAAGCCACGCGCGACGTGGCTACAGTAGCTCGAAACAACATTTTAAATGTGTAAGAATTCAGGGTGATACGGTATGGTCTCCTGTGCAAAGCACGGCTGGTTTGCCTATAATCTCACCAACACTGTACAAGGGCACGCACAAATAAAATAACTGACATTGAATAGATATTGAGATGTTGTGACAAAATAATCTCACAGAATCGACAAGATTGTATGGCAATACATCGTTATAGCGAATATTGTTATGACGAATGGTGACTGTATTATATCGTTTTGCATTTTTACAGTTATTGTCCAGTCAAACATTGACAGCCTTCATCGGTGTGACTGGCTCGTCAGTGTATTCGAGATTGGTCGGATTTGGCAGTTTCCTCCAAACAATGGGGTGGCCGGCTTTGGTCGACAGTGCGGCTGCGATAATGAGACTCAGCGCTGAGCCGAGCACCATGTAGAACACCCAGCCGATTCGGCATTCACCTGTGTGTGTTTGTGTATCAGTGAACATACGCGGACCGTAAATATAGAGCACATTGTCGCATTTTGGTGAGTCAAAAAATAATGCACGCGAAATACGGTCGGTAAAGTTAGTCGGTCAAACTTGGTCCGCGCGAAATCAAACTTGGTGGTGATCGGACATGGTTCGGTCTTTATTGTGCGACGGCTCAGTCCCGAGGCACAGGTTCAGGCCCGGCCGATTCAGGCCCGCCTGGAGCCTAAGCCTTTGAATGGGTCAAATATGCTGGGCCTGAATCGGCCGGCCCTAAAAAACTGTCCTGAAAAGGTCGGGACTGAACGTCTGAAAAGTCGCGGAATAATCGGTCTTGCGTACGTCGCGTGAGATTTTGCTATTGGGATGTTTCGAGAGGTACATGACATGTACTGCTTGCTAAAAGTCACGTAACCAAGGCAAACCCAGTTCGGCCCGAACACCAAGTTTCATTCCGCCTCATTGGTTTGGTGAGGAGATCACCAGTTTTTAGCAGCCAACCTCGTGGTCACAAAATACTGCGGTTGGATAGCAGATTGCACAAAATTCAAAACCGCTTTAGAATTGAAATGACTCACCGATAATGTACGGTCGTGACTTCCATCCACACGCCTCTTGCACTTCGCGTGCGTCCCAGCCAAGTGGATAGAGGATACAACCAACACAGATGCAAATTGCTGAAAACAGATGGGGGCAGGTGTGACGTCACATGAGCGAGCAGCGATTTCCGAAAGACACCAAAATATGGCGGGCTATATCGCTGTGTCACGCCTTGTTACCATGCCCATCTGCATATTCTGGGATAACATCTTGTCAATGACCGACGATTGGACAAGTTGAACATCAATTCCAAAAGCTCGCCTCATGAAAACTATCCGATTGTGAAGAAGGACAAGTTTCAGGCACATGCACCTCTCACACGTTTAGTCAACAAACAGCATTCTTATGCGCTTTGTGATTGTCGTATATAGTAAATTTCTAATTTCGTTGCCTCATGCAATTTTACAGCCGCAGGAAAACTCCCGTTCGAAGTCGAGGCATGCAACAAGCTCAACACACAGTCAACAAGCCACGCAGCTGGCTCGTGTGCGTTTCGAGTGTTTCAGTCACACAGGCTGTGTGTGTCAGCTGAGTGGCTTGTTGACCGTAAGTTCAGCTTGTTGCCTGCCTCGACTTTGAACGGGGAGTTTCCCTGCGTCTGTAAAATTGCATGAGGCAACGAAATTAGAAATTTACTATAGCACACGTGAAATCACATCCAGTTCCGAATCTCATCCACATAGAGACCCTTTCCAATTTCGTACCGTGTAATAAATTTCTAATTTCGTTACCTCATGCATTTTTACAGACGCAGGAAACTCCCGTTCGTGTCGAGGCAGGCAACAAGCTCAGCACACAGTCAACCGGCCACGCAGCTGGCCCGTGCGTGCGTTTCTAACGTTTCAGTCGCACAAGCTGCTGTTGTGTTTTGTGGCCTGTTGCCTGCCTCGACTTCGAACGGGGAGTTTCCCTGCGTCTGCAAAAATGCATGTGGCACTGAAATTACGTATTAACCTGCCAACGCCTGCAGCACACCGAGTAGTCGTCCGGACGTCCTACTGATGATGTCCGTGCACACACAGGCTGGCAGCGCGACCAATGCGACCAATACGGCCAGGCCGGCGCCCACGGCCAGACTGACGGTCGTGATGCGCCACCACAACGATGGAATGTCGGCGAAGGACTTGTACCTGAAACATCAGGGGAAGAGGGTGGTTTTTGAATGTTTGGAGATTGAATGTGGTGCAATTCACACTGAGGAGGGCCTGATGCACCGATCGTCTGCAAGAGCAAGCACAACTTGCTCGCGCGTTTGCCATGGCTTATGTACGCCCTCACTAAGATGGTCACCTGTGACGTATTCGCACTGACGATGACCTGGTACGCCACCTATCATACAATTGGTCGAAGCAGGCAAACGACACTATTCTGTTCAACATTTTTTCAAAAAAAAAAACTGTTGACCTTTAACCCACCTTCCGCATTGTTTCATCAACATCAGCTCCTCGGTGTTGATGTCCACTTGTGGGTAGGTGCATCGTCGGAACGAACCGAATGACGTGCTAGCCGTTTCGCCATTGATTTTCAGTTGACCTGAATTTGATTGTTTATTCAGATCACTGCAGGTGTTTGAGTGTCGGTGCGACAAAGGGAACTGGTTTATAAAAGGCTCTGAGAGTTTGTGCAAAAAATATCCCACGTAATGTTTGATAGGCCTGTTAACAAGCCGCATGCGACCACTGCCATTGGAGACTAATCTGCCTAAATTCGTCGCTGGGTCTGACTGTTTGCTGATTGCTCAATTCAATATCCTAACCGACCTTTCCATGAAACATCAGCTAATTCATCCACCTTCAATCCAAATCGGTATAAACAGTGACGCGCTGACAGCACCAGCTGCGATTATCGAAACGAACGCCCATAAATATCCCACGCACGTGTACCCACTGCCCATTCTGCGCATTTGGACACAGCTATGAGGTGTAATGAAGATGCCTGGTGCACCCTCTGGCTCGATTAGAGTCTACGAAGCCAAATGACGATCAAAGATTGTGATGAGAAAGTTGTCAGTTGCCAGAAATTTTGAAGACATATATAATTTTGAGCAATTGTGGTCAGCTGCAGGTGTCACTTTCGTGCATCTCAGACAGAGACTTGTTGAAGACAGCTTTTTTCGTCAGCGTTTTTTGTCACGATGTGCAAATTTGATTGAAATATTCTGAAAGACATGAAGCAGTTGCTGCAAGACTTCATAAAAAGGTGCTGTGTGAAGCTATGTATATAGTTCTGAAACCTTGAAACTTTAGGACTTTATTTTATCAAACGCGAAATAAACAGCTTACATACATATGTACATATCTCGTGTCTACCAAGAGAAAACAGAGAAAATTGACTGGGCGGCGCTTTGTTTCAATCTACGGGCCTTATGCAAAAAGCAGCGCGCTAGCTTCATTGGTCACGCCAGTATGAGCGACACTTTCACAAACTTCAGACAGAGCACTCATCATTGATGTCTGATTATTGGGTGCCCTATCCGTTGGAATGCGGACCACTTTCCTGAGTGCACCCGTCAAATGATCACCTATGCGCAAGTTGTTGTTTGGCTCTGCCGTGATGGGAGGGGGAACACAACAACTGTCTCTGGCTATGATTATTGCTAAAGCTGGTAAGCAAGCCCACTTATACTGGTTGCAGCTTAGCAGTTTGGTCGTTGTGGAAAGCACTACCCAGAGTTTTGAGGTATGTACTTCTGGGTGATGGCCTGAATCTCTGATGTTCAGGTATTTGGGTATTACATCTGGACTGTTGCTGCGACCCAAGTATAATTCGTGTCAGGAATCCTGTGGTTTTGCGGTTATCCAGAGCGGTTGTTCTATGGAAGTAAGAGCCCAAAGTCAGCAAAAGGTCTCTGGTGTAAATAACGAACACCAAAGTGTTAGTTCCGTTCCGTTGAGAGTGTGGACCCAAAAAGGAACGAATATCGTATTACATACATCTGAACGCACTGAAAGCCCACCTGTCTGTCAAGCTGCCTGTGAGAAACAAAACAAATGTGGATATCCGAAAATTGATCGGAAACGATCGAGTGGTACACTCTTGACTTTATTGACTGAAATTCTGACAAAAATTAGACGGTACCAAATACATGGCAGTTCCCGGCTATTTATATATTAATAAAATGGGCACAGTACCGAATATCAGCATGCAAACGTTTCCGCAAACCAAAATCGTCGCAATAACCAAAACGGTTGTGGGAAACAAGGTTATTCTAACCGAGATAATGTACACTGTGCGTTGTTGTGACACAATCCACCTGGTGAGATAAGATTTGTGTCAGCATATGAAAATTTGCACAATACAAAATAAAATGTTGACATTAAATATGTTTTCGCACTTTGTGCATATGCGCATGCGTCTGTCAAAACGCAGCGTGAGCCCCACCAGACAAAAGTTTGTGCGCAAACTCCGGAAGTTTCGCGTTCAAAATGAAATCTACTCGTTCTTGAATTTTCCAAACATGTCAGTTCTCAAGCATGAAAGAACCTGTCAAAGCATGCAAAAATAACTCAATGCCAAAGCTGAAATCGAGCGCACGAAATTTGACTTTTCACAGAAAAACTCGTTCACAAAAATCGACGCGTGTGCAAATGCGATTAGATCATGGCTGAGCGCTCGCTTATCGCTATAATCTGAGTGCATGATATAAAGTGCAAACACGAACAGAATTACGGCAATGTGGGGACACTTTAGTGGGCACAGCAGAGAAAATGGCAATTTGGCTTTGGTCTCATGCCCAAGAAATGCGGGCATTATTCACGGTCATGATCGGATGAAAGTGCAAACCCGATCGCGTTATAGGGTGACCGTTGTATGGACATCAAACACACGCACGTCAAGGACTCAGTTGGGCAACCATATGTTGCATCATGCTTGTGTGTTGCACTTTGAAGGTGAATACATTCCACCATCCTAGTTGTCGATTCGTAACATTTTTTCGGCTCCATTCTTGAAGAAATGATACATCGCTTTACGTGGCTCACGGATTCGTAATGGTGATACGCGGAAAAGCCACACTGCTGATGAGCCGAACTTGCAATTTTCCGAAATCAGAGAGGCAGCGACTAAAACGGCAAACATTCTGATAATTTGGCTCTATTATGTAACCGAATGATACACATTAGTCGATTACGCACTGCAAGGTCGGCTCCTATTCGCGTGTGTTTTGGTCAGCATCACCAAAGTGAGTGATCAAATAGTGAACATCATTTGACAGCATAATCAAAGGGCACAGACACACGCCCACTTTAGGGCATGGAGCTGATACATCGATCAGTGATTTAGATGATTATAGGCTATAACGGCGGTAATTGATTGATTGGTTTGTGGCGAGGCCCTATTGATTCGCATAAAGTGAATGTGCAGCAGTTCAAGTAATGGGGCAGCGCTAGACAAATCCAGATGAATGGAAGAGGCTGAAACTTTATTCCGCGACTTTTCAGGCCCGGAAGTTCAGGCCCAGTTTTTCAGGCCCGGCCGATTCAGGCCCAACATATATTTTACCTATTTACAGGCTTAGGCTCAGGCTCCAGCCGGGCCTGAACCTGTGCCCCGGGACTGAACCGTCGCACAATATAACATTTTCTGCAAACGAAACAAACACTTCAGGAACTTTTTTCAGTCCGCCCAGGCCAGACAGCGAGCAAGGTCCTTTCATCAAAAGCTAAAAGCTTCCCTCAAAAGATGCTGAGGCGAGAAATGCCACTCCTCAATTATTCAAAACGCGTTCAACGTATCCTGTCAGAAACGCGTGTAGAAACGTGAATAAATTGTAGTAAACATCCTTCAGACTCAAATAAACCTGCAGCCGCACGTACATAATAATGGAAAATCAGATCTCGGAATTATTTGGGCTAAAGGCCCTTTTCAAAGCCCGAATGGCGCCTAAATTTAGCCAAAAGGTACCCGGATTGCGGCTAAAAAGAAGAGGGGACCAGCAGATGAATGAAGCAGCCCGTTGGTGCCACCACTTGAAACAGCCTGCCATTTTCGGGGCCCAAAGGCAAACGGCTTGACAATATGGTTCGTGTTCAAACATGCGACAGAAATTGGGCCCAAAACACGCGGAATTACTCATACAACATGGTCACCGTTACCGAAAACATCAATTTGTGTCCCAAATGTGGATCCTTTTTCAGCTAGTGTGCCCATGCGCGCGGATAAAATGATTTGATTGGCGTAAAAACGCGTGTGGGGGACGAGGGTGCGAGCGTGATTGTTGTGTGTGTGTGGCCCAGGGCTGGTACCACCAACCACATATGGCAAATAATGGGCACACATTTTGACTTTTAATCATGTCCGAAACTGGGCACCCGACAATTGAACATGTATGGTCATTTGAAGACACACAATTGCGGCGTTGATGACAGGATGACACGAAAGGTGCCAGATTCTTGGGTCACTTGCATCAAGGTGCCCCATATTTTTTCAACGATGAAATCCCCAAAGACCCACAGTGTCTCACCAATATTGTGTTTTGGACCAGAAGATTTTGTGGCCTTGTTTTCGAACATTACAGTGATTTCAGACTCAAATCGGTGTGACTAACGCACAACGCAGAATGAACTGAAATCATGCTCCGCTGAACTTTGGTTTGGGTGTAGAGTACAGTACACCACAAAGAAGCCCGTTAATCTTGAACATCTATACTACTAAAACAGGAAGACGTATGTCTGTCTGTGTGTGTGTGTGTCTGTGGCCCCCTCCCTCGGGAGGGCGGACGGGTCAATTTTCACGGGTAGCTTTGGGTATGCTAACGGGTCTTCGGGGGGGGGGGGGGGGCCCCGCACGGGCGCGGCGCTGCAGCCGGGCCGTAGGCACGGGTCCCGTCTAGTAGACAAACAAAAGCAACAAGTCATCGTCAAAGGCAGCCTTTGCGTGACAAATGACCGCCCATAAATAATACGGAACAGAAAAAGAGCATTCAACAGCTCTGGAGGGAGCGCGGGGCCGCCAGAAGTCATGCTCATGCGTGTGATAGCTAAGCCGGGCTTATTTTACGGTGGTTAACTCAAGGGATCAAATCACTTCGTCAACTCACTGCGTGGAGTGTCAACTCACACCGAATGCCTGCTCGCGCTGCTGTGAGTTGACGAAGTGATTTGACCACTGAAATATTAGCCCAAAGGCCGGCCTGAAGCACGTGGAGCCAAGGGATTAGATTTCAGCACAGCACATAAGAATATTGTAAGGGAGCATGTGCTGGGTGTCTGAAAAGATGTACCATACTTGGAATCTTACCCAAAGAACAAACTCGTGATCAATAAGCTTCCACATTATCATTCCCAAAGCTAAAGACGCCATATGCATAATCACAACTCTTTATCCCAACGGCGACCATGGAAGGACACAAAAATGTCATTGCTGCAAGCTTGTGTGGCTCGGGAACCCTCTGTCGTTTGGCTGCGATAATGAACGCAAGATTTTGTGTACTCTTTAGCCACGAAATGGTGGGAATATTGGAAATTGGCTATTTTGGGTGACATCGTTTGAAATAAAAAGGCCCGAAATAGAAAACAGTACCAAATGACCTACAACTTCAGATTTAGCCCCATCTCAGTCAGGCCAAAAGTTACTAGCGTTTAAACCGTTTCCCATTACGATTTCACATCGAATCCAGCTAATGTACATATAGACGAAAGTTGCGTTTGCCACCTCGCATGTATTCAACTGTGTCTGTGTATGCGCAAGCACAATTACGAGCCAGACACGGAAGAGACGCGTGAAAACCCGTGAGAGAGAGCAAAGTGCTTGAATGATTGTCGACTTAGGATTGTTGTGAGCAAGAAATCTCTGTGAGTACCTAGCCTCTGTGCTGGTGCTAGTGAAAAGGCATGAAAACGGTGTGGTCTATCAAAAATGGCCATTGTGATGCACGTTTGTTGTCATGCCCATTGCTGATGCGGGCTTGGCGCTAAAAACTGACAATCGAATTATTGCTGATCATGAAATGATCGCGATCAATATGTTTAAACCGGCGGTACTCATGAAACCAGTCGGGAAGAACACAAAGTTCTTCGCGCATAAGCTTACCGACACCCGCGCGCGTGGCATTAGTTTCGTGGCATGGCTACATAAGCATACTGTACATGGGGGCTTGTGCTGAGCCACGGGAATCTATCAAAATTGCGCGAGCGATAGACCAAACGATGGAACTAAAGTTGCGAGAGATCGAGTCCCAAGCCATAGGGCTCACACATGGACACGCTATCAATCCATGATACTGAAAGCAGCAGATAGGGAAGCATGTGGTTCCGTCCAGCTGCTGTCAATGTGTTATTCTTGGGGTCAGCCTATGAATTATGGTGTGAATAATGGTGTGTTTCAAGACTTTGTAAAATTGTGTGCCCAGTAAAAACCCTGGGCAAGAAAAACGTACGCTGAAACTATGAGCCCCAGGCTTCCAGACGTACCATAATATTGTGGGAAAATTGCAATTTTGCACAACACGCGGTGCGGGACATGACCCTGGCACAAAATAGAAAAAAATGATATGGTATACGCAGCACGCGTGAGTAAAATAAGAGGCATCAACCTGAATGGAACCGTGAATATTTTTTCCAATTATAAAGCAAAAATGACGAGAGACTGGCGCCAGTAAAAAGGAGTAAAAAAGCGCAGGAGGCCGGTGGTAAGATTTCTTTCCATCTTGTCAAAAATGACAGAAATGAAATTTTCGTCTGACGAAGATGAATTCTGTCCCACAGAAATAGCCCGATGTTTTTGTCAATGAATTAATATTTTACAGTTGTTCATTATGTATCGACATACCAACCTAATGCGTGTATGTTCGCAGGCAAAATCTAATTTTAGCACCTATAACACGCAAACACAGATGTAAAACTAAACCTACCATAAAATGAAAAAATCAAACGCGCACAAAAACCATGCAGGCAGACGGTCGCTAGGAATTATGAGCAAATTGGCCAAAAAAACTGACCAAAAAAACAAATCGTTTAGGGAACAGCGCAAGCTCATTTACGGCCCTGAACGGACAAAAAACCAATCACGGTTAAAATGAGCATGCCAATCGTAACTGGTTTATTTCACTCTATAGCCAAAAAAAGATGCTGGGTGTGCTGAACCGAACAGACGCAAACAAATGAAATACAAATTGTGGGTGTGGTTCTCACTTGCCAGATGCTGAAGTCAACGATATCTGTATCTGAAAATATTTCGTGTAGATTGTGATTTTTTTCCAGCTCTAGATTGTTTTGATATCGCGGCCAACAGAGATAACATTCCAGACCTGCTGCAATGTATCCATCAAACTGATCCCATGTATATACTGTATACACAAATGAAGCATCAGACGAACCAGCTGTGCAAACCTGTCACCAGGGTTGTTTCAAAAAAAAAAAGTGGTCAATTAAAAAAATTTTTTTTTAAAAAAAAAATTTTTTTTTTTGAAACTCAGATTTTGCTTTTTTTTTTTAATAAAAAAAAGTTGCCCAAAATGGGCTAAAATGTCCAAAAATGGCCTTTTTCGAGGCAAAAAATTGGCACTTTTTTTCTGTGGACGAGACAATTTTTCCAAAATCGCGCCTGCGGCGCCCTGTATTGTCCCCAAATCCGTACAGGGATGCGCGGGGCTGGTCTTTTATAGTGATGTGGCACCGATAATGTGCTACTACATGCTACTACACATATATATATGCAGGTCTGGTGCAAAACCGGGCGGCAAAGTCGATCTGACGCGCAAGATTTGGGCTGTAATCGATATTTTGATGGTCGTATATCAGATATACGGCATTAGATGCATTAAAATACGTTGTACGGCATGCTACAATACATCAGAGTAACATCGTTAGTGAACATCAACCTCAGACTGGTCGGAGACCATGGAATCTGCACAATACTACCGGGTGTCACCACACAAGTTCGGTCTGAGGCGAAAATTTTTCAATTTTTGAAAAATATGTTGTATCGATTTCATTTATCCTGAAACGTCGTTTGCAACACTTTTTCTAATAAAAAAATTTTTCGTCAAAAAAAAAATCAAAAAAAAAATTTTTTTTTTAAAAAAAAAAAGCTCGTTAATAAAAAAATTTTTTTTTTCAACCCTGCCGGTCACATTGTTGGTTGATATGGATGGATAGAAATTAATGGATACATGTTGTGTCGAAATTGTACACAAAAGCTGGCTTTATGATTACATGGTGCCAGGACGGGTCCTTTTCCGAGCGGAACCTAAATCAGGGACAGAAGCGGTGTACAAACTCGAAAAAAACTTGGGAAAACATTGATAATGCTAAATTTATTGCAACAACGGCAGAACAACATTTGTCTGACTCGATAAACCCATCTTCAGATTGAGTAATTGTGACCGATGATAAAATTTAGAAATTTGTAGAGTTCTTGTCTTGAACATGATTGTTGTTTGATTCTATTGTGTTTGTGTTACACCGTGTTCACATGCGCTGGTACGTATAATTCTCTCAAAGTAGCCCAGGGTGGGAGCCCAGTCTTTTGTTGAAGGCCGGCGCCTTTCATTATATTGCGTTGCGCAAAGTAGAGAAAATTTATGTCCCAACCTTGACTGAGAACACTGCATGCACTTTTTTTTCATCAAGGTGAACATTGGGCTTATTGTACTGTCGTCAACGTAGATCGTCAACTCCTATGCATTCTCTTGTGTTCACGACGAGGGCCGACCATTTGAGGTGCCGACTGTACAATTAGTCGAACTTTGGACTACTTTATCTGCATACAC
>JASAMV010005533.1:0-16522 GCA_030248065.1 Rhynchonema sp. JSB1_4
TATAGATTTTTCGGTGGACATAGATAACTGACCCATCTTTGGGGTATTGCCCCACATACCCCCTGCGAACTACATCACTGGTTCCCATTCTCGATGCACAAAAGGCGCGCTGTTATTGGTCGCACAATGACCATATAAGAATTCATCAAATCAATCCTGATTTTCACGTTCAGTCACTCTTAACCACTGTGTTACTTGTGATTCTCATAAAACATTTTCCCCAGAAAATAATCTAGCAGATCAACCACGTTGCCGCAGGTCTGAAACATTTTCTTTACTACATGCTTTGTGTGCGATCACGCAACGCAACGTCACCACCCCGTCACTTTCCCTCTTTACGATTCAGGGAAAAAATTTGACCAATTCTTATAAAGTCATTGTGCAACCAATACCCAACTTAACCTCCTCTCACTTGCTTAATGCAACCATTTTCAGGCGATCTCATCTGATTGACCAGTCAAGCAGGCAGGTATAGTAAATTTCCAAATTCGCTGCCGCACAGTAAAGTACGAACCATAGTTAATGTCAGGTTCTAAACCCGAAATTCAACTTGCGAAACATTCGGACAGCCAACACACACGCAGCTTGCCAGCCAGCCAGGCAGCTGCGCGCAATGTTTCAGAACCGCGCATGGTTAGCGTTCGGGTTTAGAACGTGACATTAAGTATGGGGCGTATTTCACAGTGCGGCAACGAATTTGGAAATTTACTGTACTTTGATATTAGACATACAACCAGCGGTTTTTAAATTTGTTTTTTAGAGTTTCGTTCCAATAGTTAAAAAATTGTGTTTTATTATTTCAAAATTCGAAAACTTATTAATTTAAATTAATTTTTTAATCCATGCCCCAGACCCGAAAACAGTGATTCGATGTAATATTCACTCTAATTTCACACTATGTGCAGCTTATTAGCATTGGTCGTGTACCTAGACGCAATAATTTCATCCAAAATTCACATCCCGAACCTCAGAAAGCCATTCCATCACACCCGCCCCACCTAAGGAAGGGTACGGGTGTGTAGCTGACTATGGTTGGTACTTATCAACCATTGGATAGCATGGTTTTCTTATCACCTGTGCTTTATATGCACTTAGAACACATTATGTAACAAAATACCCCTATTTTGTACTTGAGCGCTCATTTTTTATCGTGTTTCGTTTTTCGTTTTCGTGTTGGGCAGATTTTGGCAGGAATAAAAAAAAATTTTAATGAAAAAAATTTAATTAAAAAATTTTTTTAATTAAAATTTTTTTTTAAATGGGGCTCGAATAAAATTTTTTTTATTAACTGCTGCATAGCATAACTACATGCAAAGTTGAAACTGGTTGTTCGTTGGCATCCATATACAGAACGATTGGTCCGAACCATGTAAAGAAAATCGATGTTCTGATTTATAATCACAACCCAGCCAATGTTAGCGATCTCTGGTGGCTGATTCTGGAGTTTTCCAAGGAAGTTTAGGATATATTCTTTATTTCCAATCAGAAAACGGTGTGGAACGAACCGATTGAGCCGCTTGGGTCCACAATGGGAGTCGACATCGAGAAATAACGAGGTAACAAAATGAGTTTAACGGAATGTGGCCCAGATCAATACGACCGTTGCAAATAATTTTATTTTATTCGCTCTCTGGTTGGTGGAACAAAACAAAATTGGGCAAACAAAAAAAAAATAAAAATAAAAATCGCGTTGCTGCAAAATACTGGACAGTGTAACAAAATTTGGCGAAGCTAAGAATTTCGGTGCAGTGTGGATCTAAATTACATACATACTGTCTTAATGTGGAAATTAATGCACTGTCGTTCAGCTTCTCCAAACAATATACATCAAACGCGGGTGCTGAAACCAAAATTGCTGAATGCAACAATGCACAAATTTTACTAGATGTACAAAATTACGCTAACATATCGCACGCTGTGCTTTGTGTAATTTAAAAGGGCAGCGATCATAGCCAAAAATATACAAAGACCTATAAAATGCCAAAGAACGGGCAAATATGTATTTAACGGAGACATGCGAAACAAAGAAAATTTAATAAACTCGAAGATATATAATTTAAAATCAATGTATCTAACGGGAATGCCTTTCGCATGAAAATGGCACCAAAGGACAACCAGCAACCGCAGATTAGAATCAAATAGCAAGTTATATCGCAGAATTATATTGGCGTACAGATAGAATCTTTGCTCGCAATATATAGTCACCATTTTTCATGTTTATGCAATGTCTAAAACTGGGAAAAGCACTGCTAAAACCTTTGCCCATTTCTCATCTGGGAAACTCAGTCAAGTAGCCAGGCGTCTGGCAACGTCTGCACAGCGACAACAAAGATTCAAAGTGCTGAACGTCCGTCACACCCTTTAAAGCACGCAACTGAAATGCGCGAAACTGCCAATGCAATGACTTTAAAGAGTGACTCAGACGCACAAATCCATTTCGTTTCCGTATGATGTTAAGGGTGGCGATGAGCGATAAAAACGCTTTCACAATTTAACTTGAAACAACAGGCTTTGTGCCAGCCCATGAAACGAAATATGCAAGAAAAGAAATGTGCTATGATGTTACGGTTGGCTTCGTGGTGTTGTTCACATTGGAAGTGTTGTTGAAAGGTTCATGTTGTTGCTGCTGCTGTGTTGTTGTTGAGGCATTTATTGTTGTCGTCGTTTGTGCAATCGAATCGGCTGCTCGGGTTGTGGTCGCGCTCCTGACGGTTTTCTCAGTTGTCGCTGAAACATCAGGATTACTGGCTGCTGTTGTTGTTGTCTGTTCGTTCACCAGAGGCGGCGGCACCGCGTTAGCTGTTGTTGTTGTTGTTGTTGTTGTTGTTGTTGTTGTTGTCGTCGTTTCGTCGCGGTGTTGTTGTTGTTGTGTTGTTGCTGATGTTGATGTTGTTTCGTTTCGTTGTTGTTGTTGTTGCTGTTGTCGCCTGGCCCATCTGAATTTGCCAAACCACCAGGCCGCCAGTCGGGCGCGTCGATTGCTGCGTCCCTTTTTGTTCTTGACGGGTGTCGAGGTCGTGCTCACAGCACCGCCGCCGACCGCGGTCGAATTCGCTGCCGTATGATTGGCGCGATGGTAGTTCTTCGCGCTCGCCGCGGTCGCTGCTTTAGAGTCGGACGCGGTGGACCGCGGTGGCGAGTCGTGACGTAGCTTGCGCGCGAAAGCACCAGGCAATTCGTTATATTCGGAGTTCGTGCCGTCCTGAAGTCGAAAAAAATAGATATTGGTCGCACAATGGCCATATAAGAATTCATCAAATCAATCCTGATTTTCAAGTTCAGTCACTCTTAACCACTGTGCTATTTGTGATTATCACAAAACATTTTCAGCTAAAAATAATATAGCATATCAACCACGTTGCCGCAGGTCTGAAACATTCTCTTTACTACATGCTTTGTGTGTGATAGCGCAACGCAAAGTCATTGCCCCGTCACTTTCCCTCTTTACGAATCAGGAAAAAATTGACCAATTCTTATAATGTCATTGTGCGACCAATATTTGCTGGATATGTATTCTCAATGATTCGTATTTGGTTGATTTCTGGTAATTTAGGCAGCACCGGCTGACAAACACTGCTGCATTACGCTCCACGAATTGGTCGGTGCACCAAACTGTCATAGTTTGCTTTGTCTGACCGCACATCCGTGAGGCTGCTCCCCATTTACAGGCTCGTCTCTGGGATGTAGTTGGGCTAGCCTGCGACCGAGATCTTACCGGTGGATGTTGAATCAAGCACCTCTCAAACAGTGCTTTAGCATACTAAACATAGGGCGGGGTATACCAGATGTTGTTTTTACGTGAAGGTCAATTATTTTCCTATGTGTTACGCGTAGTTTAGGAGATCAGCAATTTCAACGTCGGACACACCCTTTAAACGCATCCAAATGCACCGAAACTCACGTCAAACGGCAGTCCGCTGTCGAGTGCCGCCAGTTCGGACGGCGACAACGGGCGAGGCACATTCACACGGAATTCGGCCGCCGTGTTCACGTTACCACCTGTGCATAGATATATGTATATATCGTGTGAAACATCAGATAGGTATCATGTGCGGTAGTTAATACAAATCCTAATTAGCTCCATCTTAAAACGCAGATCATTCAAGACGATTGGAGAAAGTTTTCAGTTCCGTTCACCTGAAGAAGAAGTACTTAATGGGTTGAATTCTCGAAAACGCTTGCTCAAAAAGCAGGGCGCAAGCAAGACGCTCTCCTCGTCGGTGCGCAAAGTCCCTTTTAGCTCCAAAACGTGCATGTATGTTGAATAAATTCGCGTAGACACACACACAACCAGCTGGCAGTTGTTGTCATCGTGCGCCATTTGATTGCACACTTGGATTGGATATGCGTAACCCGTCGCTGACATAACCGGTGGGTCTTGGTCTGCCCGTACTAGATCTCATCGGACAAAAATTCAGACCAGACTATGCATCATCAATCAAATTTGCCCATAATTCCGATTTAAAGGAGTCGCCTCACAATTAATTTTTAATATTTTTTCCGGCAGCAATTTCTCCCCAACCAAAAAACCGGTAGAAACACCCTCACCTGGTCGGTAGAAACAGACAACGGCGACTAGGTTGACAGACGGTAGCCAACATCTGCTGGCGCCCATTTCGTACGAGTCGCGCCACACCATTTGCGAGAAGTGTTGGCAATCTGCCAATGAAGGGTTACAGTGGGGTGTGAATGCAGGGCCGTTCAAGTTTGAAGGCAAGCACTGCGCATAGGGAGACCATGGGTGGATTCACGAAACGATAAAGTAGAGAGTTGAGTGGAGACTTGAGTTGAGTATTGAGAGTTGGGTGGAAACAGTGGCGTTCAATTTCAAACAAAACAAAGCGAAAAAACTCATTGGAATCAACGCAGACTCCAACCAAACTGGGTTTCTACAACACAGTAGCGCGCGAGCGTGTATTGCGTCGCACCACACGAATGTACTTTTGCCCACACACACACACACACACGTCACACTACAACGTGTGCGCGCGCGCTGTTTCACCGCTACCGTATGCATTTCCACTCAACTCTTCACTCAACCTTTTCGTGAATTCCATCCTATTTACGGTTGGTCTACAGCAACCAGTGAATGGCCATCTTTGTAAATCAGTGGCAATTGGAGTAGTGGGCTGGCGTGTTCAATCAAGTAGTCTCACCGCAGTCCATCCCCACCCAGCACCTTAGCCGACCATGGGCTCACTTCTAAAACGCAAATTTCCCAAAAAAAACATCCAAATAAAACATAATCTTACTTGGCCGCCATCTTGGTGCATCGAAGTCATAGTTGTCGCCTTCCTTCGACCATTGATCACTTAGCTCCTGACCACTGGGTATGTGTGATAGATTACTAGCGTTGCCGAGGTAGATGTTCTCGCCGAGCCCTGTGCATGTTTGTAAGTGTCATGAACAGTAGATTGCATAAATCGATTCTGGTTCAGATTCAGTGGTCATGACACCGTCCTCCGAAATTGACGTTTTGAGAACTGTGTAAATGTCGGGTGCTTGCAGCAGATGTTCAGATTATCGGCTCGTTTTAGGACCCGACAGACACCACCGGATACCCGATACACGACACCTACATTTTTTGTGTGCCGACGCCTGATACCCAACATTGAACGGGCACCACCCGTAATGACCTCGCAAAACTTGCTCGTCATTTGAAACAGCGCTTCTTGCGTAGGCCGAAACTGGTGAAGGTCCAACAACTCGGAAGAAAGTGTGGTCAAAAAAAATTGTACATCGTTCGAAGGTCCAAACAAAAATGTGCACAGCTCCACCTCGATTTGATACCACTCTACCACGTGCGACGTCACTATAAAAGCGGACATTGTCAAGACACAAGCGCGCGTGAAGTATACACCTATACCTGGTAGTTCAGGATACAGTACCCGGCCCTTGTCGACGAGTTTCTCTGCCCAGGTGCGTGCGAGGTCGGCGAGCTCCTGCGACCACTCCAACGGCGCACATCCATGTCGTTGTCGCACGGCGTTGTGCGCGTCAAGGCACTCTCGTTGGAAATTCACATCACCTGCGCCGTATCGGGGGGTATCAAAATTGGTTAGGTATGATATGATAAGTGAAGTTGCATTGAAATAAGAAACCAGATCATAACTGATGGTAAAAGCCTAATAGTACTCTGTGGTTCGCCAAATCTTGTGGTCAAATGAACAATAATGCATGAGCCGCAAATGAGCGCGAGAACATTGTGATTTGACGACTTCATTTGACCACAGCACTATACAGTAAGCCAGATCTCGTGTTTCGAGAACGAAATCTAGAACGAAAAAACTACTCGTTCGAATACCGATTCGAGATCACGTTGCTTCACCTGGATTCCTACCGTATTTAAACGCCACAAGGGGCCCATTTGACACAAGGCAGAGTGTGCCACAAAATTTTGATACTTGAGAAAAGTACAGTAGATACAAAGTGACCAAACGTCGACACACTCGGTCAGCTACTACTAGTACTACGCATGCATAAAGATGGTCACTTTTTATCTACGATTGAGTTGGAAACATTTTGTTCTGAATGTGACAAAAAAAGGATCGAAAACATATTCACAAAATAGACCTGACCAAAAGGAAACTGGGTGGGTAACTTCGACAGCTGGAACGCGCAAGTCTTTGGACTATGATCTCCACCAAGGATTCTGACGATATCTTGGTCATTTGTTGCAAGTTTCAATCAGACTAAAGCTGGGCGTTAAATAACTAAAAAGAAATATCACTCACTGAATACGGTACATTTGGGCCGATTTCTGAATTTGACATCATTGAGCGTTCGCATGACCCTCACGTCGAGCTCACTATCATGTCTGCAGACGAATTTGGTCATTAGGGCGCCATTAGTCATAGTGGAAAATGGAAAATGGAAATGAAAAAATAATCTATGTCCAAGTTTTCCATTTCCATTTTCCAGCATGACTAAGGGCATATTGGAAAATGGAAAATGGAAATGAAACTGCAGCAGTCATGTTTTGACATGTGGCAAAAACATTTTCTGTTCCGCTCAGTTCTCGGCCGCTGATTGGTCAGATTTTACACAGAAAATGTTTTGTTTCATTTCCATTTTCCATTTTCCAATATGCCCTTAGTCATACTGGAAAATGGAAATGGAAAACTTGGACATAGATTATTTTTTAATTTCCATTTTCCATTTTCCACTATGACTAAGCCCGCCCTAAACGACAAAGTTTTGCACGAACATGGTCCATTATCCATTTTTTTAACTTTGTGATCCGTGATCGGTTTTGCTTTGGCCACGAGCCATGAGCATATTTAAGAAATTTAGTGGTGCCACTAATTCCAACCAGCTTTAAAAATTGTTCTCTAGACTTGTAATGAACAACTTTTAAGGCTGGTCGTGATTAGTGGCTTCAGTTAACCTCTTATTTAACGCAAAATTCGCACGCGACAAAGTCAAGATCGATCCCGATCACCAAGTTTGATATCGATCATTTACATGAAATGTTGCATCTCAGGATGCAACGAAAAAAATGAGCTTACAAAAAAATTCAAGCATCAGTACCTGAACTCTGATTGGCTGCACGAGCCGAGCGTGGACGAGCCACAGTCGAACGACATCGCCTCGTGCACGTTGCGCGGCGTCTGCAAACACGCACATTGTTGAACGGTGATTGATTTGTTGAGGGCGCCAAAACCATTTTTGGTTAGTTTTTTGGTCCAATTTAGATAATGTGGTGGCTGGCTGCCACTATGCGGACGCTGAGTTGTCAGCATGGATTTTTGACCCCTTGTGTTTTTTGGGGTGAATAGCAGCCCTATGGATCGGTGTATGGTACAGGCCATAATCCACTGGCCAATGTCGCCTATGTTCTAGAATTGTTTGTGGGTGCATTAAATGGGTACACTATCATGAAAACTAAAGGCCACCCATCAGCCAGCCCGGACGTTCGAGTCTTGTCTTTTAATATCACTGTTTTCAGTAAGTATCGAGTAAAGCTAACGGTTAAATACAAAATTCGTCACATAAAAACACTGACCCGCCAAACGATGTTGACCTGTGTGAAACACGGAATCGATTTGGCACACTTTGCAGCAGAGAGGAAGGGCAGACTATTTGTGATCAGCCGCAACAAGCAATACTTGTGCGCTCTGGCATTTTCATCTGGCGTTGAAAGTCACATTTCTTTAATCACGCTGGTGTTTCATTGAAGGAGCACGAATTAAAATTCCGCGTCTTGAAGGCTAAATTCTCGGCAGCGGATAATGTTTCACGTAGATTTCAGTTGGAAGTGCATGTAAATGTGATGGGAACCAGAGGGGGGTGAAAAAAACGACCAAGTTCTGCTCGCACAAATACGAATAACAAATAAGCGGAACAACAAGAACGCGCGGCGGAAGTGTCGAAACTTGCCAACTGTTATGCCGCACAAGAACAAGAAGCAACGGGCTCGCCCGCGCGCACAAAATGAACTGACCCACAAAAGACGAACGTATGTACTTGTTCGTTTGTGAGTCCATATTTTTCACCAACTTGAGCACGAAACAGATATTTGAGGACCGCGGCTGCTAAAAGCGCCAGATGGTGTCGAACCTTGCAGACAGGACTGAAGAAATGACCATGACTAGCCGTTGTCAGCAATAAAACTTGACTATCTGAAATGTGCTGCTCAATTGGCTCAACTCCGTCTGCAACATGCCTGCTGTGGTGGTTAATGAGTCCCGTCAGACAAACTGCACATTGTGGACATTGTGTCATGTGCGGACAAAGTACGCAGATGAACATGGCAAACGAAACAAAGACACAAACTATACCAAATAGTCCAACATGGGTGGGACCCAATAAATCGATTATTTATGGTCGAACGAATGTTAGACAACCAAACGCGGGAGCGACAGACTCAAACCGACACTGTGTCATCACCGTCGACTCTGGAAGCACATACATAGTTTTAGCATTTGAAGATTTTCCAGCTGTGGTCAAATTAATACACATACATAAACATACACACGTGTCGATATCCAAAGAATTGAGATGATTATAAATGGTGTTACCAATGAATATGTTTGCATGAAAATATTTTAAATTATGGTGAAGGCACGCTTGTATCATACGAAGCGCACAATCTGGAGGCAATTTCTTGCCGGCTATGCGCACAAAATCAGTGCGCAGTGTTGTGGAAAGACCAGCGTCCACGGCAGCGGCAGTCGCCGATACTTCGCAAAAACTGCGAACAAATTTGATGGGGACTGCACACTTTCACTCCAATACGTCGCAAAGCACCAACAATACGCGGAAAAAATAATTCAAAATTTCAGCAAATAGCGGATCTTAAAATATAGTTCAGCCCGTTTATTAGCAGAACGGTCTCGGAAAGTGCCTCATTTCCATGATCAGTTGAATTACTGGACTTGTATTCGCCTTGTGATGTTTATCGCGAACGAAAGTTAGAAAACAAAAACACAAAATCACGCACGAGAAAATCCTAAATTCGGCTCATGATAGTGTAAAAAGAGTTTTTGCGGAACTAAATCTCATTGTCCTTTTGCACATTTTCAACAATAATAACGAAACAGCACAGTATGAAATAAATAACACAACAGGCATTGCTAGATCGCATCCACAGAAACTCGAGAGGAATATTCAAATTTGGCCAGCAAAAAAAAACAAAGGCTTGACTTCTGAAAAGAACAGATAACTAACGAAAAACAACAAAATTAGCATTTGAATATATGCGCGAGCCATAGACGCCACGATTGTGGGAGGCACCATCCCCGCTTAACAACAAAATTGTTCCGTGAAAACAATGTTACATAGCTGGGCAAAACATTTCAAACAAAAGAACGTGAAACAATATAAACACCGATCCATTGTCACAGGATTAGCACCCTCGGTAAGGTATACGAGTTGAGGTCAGCTATATGATTATGAATTAGATTCAATGCCAGGGAGGCCTTGCGCACACGAATAGATTAGAAAATTAAATTTTGTCGGAACTCCATTGTTTGAGGTTTAGAGATGACAATCAAATAATATCGGCCTTCTTTTGCCTCAGTTAAGCAATACTGTATCGTTTCAACGGGTGTCCATTAAGGCCACTATTATGTATGTATACATACTGTACATGTTTGGCTGGGCTTTCACAAACCTTATTTCAAACATCTTGAGTAGCAAGCAAAGTTTGCCTTATTCCATGTTTAGGTCTGTGGCATTTCGGGCCAAAACTTCGTTGAGACCAAAGACCGGGTCTAAATCTGTGCTTTTTGGGTACTGATATGCAGAATGCAAAAAGTTAATTTAAGTTAAGACGACAGGGTCAGAGCGCCATTAGACCAACATGACGTAATGTCTCACATGTGGCAATGAACAAGCGGGACTCAATAACTTTGGGTCAGTCCCCAGACCCGGACCGCCCGGCCAGTCCGCCTCGCAGGCAGTTAAAGACATATAATAAACGGGATTTTCATGTTGGACTCTGCCGCATAGAGGGCGCATCTTTAGTCGAAGATTAGCTGGAGACTATGCATATGCTCAGTCACAGCCATACAAGTTCTATGTATATACATATGAATGTGTGCTTGGGCCAAGCTACACGAGGTCATATACAGCAGAGGGACAAATACAGTACGCGCTGCAAAGTTTGCCGCTCAAAACTTTATTGCACGCAGCATGAAAGCGCATCTCTAGCACCAGTCCGCTATGTGCGCATCTTTGTTGTATGCATCGGTTGTGGTATTATATATTTTTGAAAGAGCCTACACAAAGAGCCAAGCTTGTGCGCCGCTACATGCTTGCTCAACCTTTTCTGAAAACTCCATGCTTTGGGTTCACTGCACGCTCACACCATTGTGTGTATGTGTGCTCGTGCACACAAAGAGAGCACAATGCCCCCAGAAAAGAAGTGTCTGGTCACAAAGGCAGTGTCATGCGAAGGCGACAGTCACCGGTGGCACGATTTTTTGGTGAGAGTCGTGTAGAATGAACAATAAAACAAAGTGACGGTAGAAGTTTAGCGCATGACAGAATACGTGACAAACAAAACTTCAGAGATGAGACCCCGAACCCGAGCGCTGCTTCTTTTGTGCGCGCACATCCCGTTTTTGAGCATAAAAGCTCAATTCATGGTGTCGCAAAACGAACCACACGACGGTACGGTACTGTACCCAACGACCAGCTTTTCGGACTTGATGGTCCAGAGAAGGGGTGAACTCTCCACACACACACGCACTGTGCAGAGACAATACACGCACACAAAAGGAACAACCAAAAACTCCAAGACACATGCCTTGGCTGGTATTACATACAGTATGTATGTACATATGTGTACGCATAGCCCACGGGCCAGCGTATGTTTGGCATTCATACACAAACTGGGGCTGGCTGCAATATATGTACATATAGTTCCGCGATGCCGGGTCTAATATATAACTACCCACCGTCAAACAATAAGAAATTGGCGTAGTTTCCTGGGTACTGCCAGGCAAAAGGGTTTCATTGGGTTTGCGGCACAGTCATTGTGCCTGAACGCTGGTCAACTCAAACACACACACACACACACGGACACGTGGGACCCGGCAAAATGGCACCCTTGTCCACCAGACAAGCTGGCTACGTCTTCTTCGGGGTTCAATGTCCGGTCCTCACAACTTTGGATGTCATTTTTGACATCTTGATCAGGCAGAGTTCGTTGAAACATTTCGGGTAAAACAGGACCAAGCTCGTTCATGTTTCACGCAAACTATATCTGCAAGCTTTTGAACCCGCAAGAAGCAAGCAGGCGTCAAAACGACGGTTCCCTTGAAATCCTGGCTGCAAATTCGATCCCAGCCTCGCGCGCCCGGTCCCCATATCGGAATTTACTTGATATAACAGCAGCGTGCAGCCATCGTGTGGTCGTGTTTTGGGTCACGAAATTACGCATGTACTGTACACGTACTGTGCTTGCCCGCTTTGCATACAAGCAAGCTTGGGCATCGATTTTAGTGTGCATGCTTGTGCGGTGGCCCGGAGAGTCCTCCCCTCTGCATGCAATAAAGCACTGCATCGCATTGCAGACGTACACTATAAATACGCAGAAGGGCACACGCTGTACAAAGTCTGCTTTGATATCACTGTTGCCTGCCCCGTTCATGTCTGGTATACGTACGTAAGTACAGTATGTTGTAAGCTACGCAATGCTTGGCTGTTTGCCTGGGCCCAGCTCGCTGGCTGGTATAAAATAGAGAGGACATGCGAACTTATGTACATGGCCAGGCATTATTTGTCGCACTGCAAACTGGTTTGGCATAAATATGACGGGGCCGCCAGTCAGACCCTTTTTGAAGAACTCTGACTTGAAGGACACCAAAATGGAACAGTATACCCGTGCTTTTGTGAATTGGCCGTATTTACAAAAGTTTGCAAAATGGAAGCCCGCGTATGCGCAGGCACGGACACATTTTTTGAACCGTTTAGGTGGACCAATTTTGATGTCATATGGCACGGTTGTCAATGCGTGTGCTTGAATAACAACGTCCTAGAGAGGAGTGAAACCCCAACAACAAAACGTACATTGTGAAATCAAATTAAAAATGATTTTGAGAACGTCCAATGCTTAAAATGCTTTGTTGTTGAGAAATATTTGTAGTTTTTAATCTTCATAAATCATATCTGTCTTCACAACTGACTTACTCGTAATCAGTGTTCGAACGGAATCCCGATCCCAGGATCCCGGGCCCTTTTTCGGATCCCGATCCCGGTCCCGACAATTTCTTGATCCCAATCCCGATCCCGGGATTAAAAATAAATCCCGTTCGAACACTGAGATTTTTCTCGTTCTTATTCGAGACAAAGGAAGCCACCTAAACATTGTGAAGCCAATTCGTATAGCTGAGGTCGAAAGTCCACGGCTCCCCTTGAAAATGCAAAAGAGAAATTAGCCGTGACATGCATGTAGTAAAACTTCAGCAGTAATCTTAAACATTGCTTGATCTGCAAACTTTTTCACCCGGCCCCTAACGCTGATTTCTCTTTCTTTGTATGCAAATATTGGTCGCTCAATGACTTTATAACAATTGGTCAATTTTTTTTACTGAATCGCGAAGGGGAAAGTGACGGGGCCAATGATGTTGCGTTGCGCGATCACACACAAACCATGCAGAACTGCAGCAACGTGGGTGCCCTATTGGATTATTTTCAAGTGAAAATGTTTTGTCAAAGGCACATATATACGTACACATGTAATGTAGTGGTAAAGGTTGAACCTGAAAATCAGGGTAGATGAATTCTGATTTAGTCATGCTGCGACTAATACCAGAATTTCGACCTTGAGCAAATTCGATCGCGTGTTGAGCGGGTCGTTGGGCCAACATATAATAAGGAAAGACTTGTAGGTTGTACATACAGGAAGGCGGCTGCTCGCTCTGGCTGAGTAGCGAAACAAATTTCAAAAATGTTTAGGGCGCGCCCATGTGGGCCAGGGACAGGGCCCAGGCCATGAAAAATAATCTATGTCCGAGGCCCTGGCCCCGGCACTGGCCTACATGGGCGCACCGACAGGGCCGGGGCCGGTGTGCGAAACATTTTTCTGGATAGGCGACGTTACAACTACAGGGTTGTCAATAATCCAACATTGGTTTCGTATGAAGCTGTGCGTGTGTGTTCGTGTTGGGTGTGCTGTTGTCTAATGTATCAAGGGCACGAGCAAATGGTTTTTTATTTAGATTATGCATATTTATTTGTTCAAGCAAATTAATATAAAGCGCTTTTTTTAAACTACCGGCTGATGAAACGTCACCAGATGACATAAATTGTTTCGAGTAACCCATATTTCAACCAATCAGCGAAAAGCGCACGTCGTGTATGTGCACGGTCAAAAGCGGACTGTATGTGTATAACTGCAGGTAGAAGTTCAGTTTGTTAACCAATTTTCAAACTGCAGCCCGAATTTGCAATTTACAAATTTGTATAATCTAAAGAAAAAACACAAGATAGCCACGCCCTAATCCGGTTGAAACATGGGTTGGTCTAAAATCGCATAGCCAATACGTTTACTGCGGTTTCACAAACAATTAATGTCACCTGATGACGTTTCATCAGCCGATATTCAAGAATGAAGCGTTTAAAGTTACTTCGCTCGAACAAATTTGTATAATCTAAAGAGAAAAAAGCACAAAATGTAGGCCAGGGCCAGGGCCTCGGACATTATTTTTCATGTCCGGCCCTGGCCCTGGCCTACATGGGCGCGCCCTAAACTGTTTATCCTGAATTATCAAGAAGTTTACGATCGAACGAACCAGCTCGATGCGATAGGCTACAATTTCGGAGGTCCTATATATACGCTGTTTGTTGGTGTTTGGTTTGTAATAAATGGTAACACTACGCCAACACGAGTCTGATTTCGGAGGTGGCAGAAGAGTGGGTGGCCGGGCAATTGAGCAAAGCACATTTGGGCAAGACCACTTTGAGCAAGAAAAAAAGGACAGGGCCAAAAGAGCAGAGCTCTTACTTTGTCCCAATAGCTTAGGCTTGGGCTGATTTAGGTATCAGCCTTAGGCTTAGGCTTAGGCCTACACTTAGGCTTAGTTTTGTGTTTGGGCTCAGGCTTAGGGTTAGGCCTATTCGTTTTTTAGTTCTGCTCTTTTGGTCTCTGCTCTTTTTCACTTGCTCAAAGTGGTCTTGCCCAAATGTGCCTTGCTCAATTGACCGTCCGCCGAAGAGTGGAACATTCATACGTGGCTGCTGATGTGGGAAATGTTAGTCGTTGTGGAATACAATGTGCACGAGGATTTTCTCTTTCTACTAGTTTTGCAAGCAAAGAACCTCCGAAATCGGGCTTGTGTTGGTGTAGTTTGCTTATACATGTATATAATGCCAGATATCGGGTATAAAATCAGGGCCGTATTGAAACTTAAGAAAAACCACACGCACCCAGTGTGGTTCGAAACATGAAGACAAACTTTGGTAAACAAGAAGAAATAAAATGCTGGGACAAAGGACCAACTGTCTCGATAGAAATATACTGTAGGTACGTGTACATGGCACTATTGTTTAGGAGGTTCAGGTTCCGTTGTAAAAAAACTGTTCCTCCGCAAGGCAATGTCAGAGAAAACGGCGCACAAAAATTAAAAAAAACCGATTTCTCTTTCACTTGTTTTTCGTACGCCGACCGGAACCGGAGCAGCACTGGATCCTACCAAGCTTTTCAGCTGAAAAAAGTGTCACGCGCTGATAGATGGACTAATGCAGTGCGCTTGGTCAGACACATGCGCTTACGGGCTCTAAAAAACAAACGTACACATGTTGTGCCAGGTATGGTAACACTACGCCAACACGAGCCCGATTTCGCAGACATTCATACGTGGCTGCTGATTTGGGAAAATGTTACACGATGTGAAATACAACGCAGTGCATGCGGGATTTCTCTTTCTATTCGTTTTGTAACCACACCACCTCCGAAATCGGGCTCGTGTTGGGGATGGAAAAGCCAAAACGTTCAAGTCCAGTGAGCCCATGATTCTAAACCAAATTGACTATAGGTCAATCATGCAAAAAAACAACCAAACTCGTGCAATTTTGTTTCGTTTGATGATTTATGATACACTCGGGCCTATCGAAGACCCCAGGTCATGCTTATGCTCATGCTATTGTATCTATGTACGTACGGTAGGAGGAAGTAACAATAACACGGTGCCCATTTGTAATACTGTCCAAAAATCAGCTGACTTCTGAACCCGGAGGAATTTTTTGCCCTGGAGCAGATTTTTAAGTATCGAAATGCTACAAGTGTCGTAGTGGTGTTGATTGCATATACAAGAAAACGGCGACTAATTTAAGTTGGCAACGACATGCAGAAACTACACAATACAAGGTGTATTACTCTATGCGATCAACAGGCACGAACCAGGACATAGACGCCAAACAGGCAAAAGACATGCACTGGACATTGGACTGGCGCACAACAGAGTCGGGTCCAGGAGACACATTTAGCTGAAATGAGCATGGACTGCCGTGGGGCCACTTAAAAATACAGAATTGTTCGTCAGAAGGCGGCCGGTAATTGATGCTACGCAGTCAACGACCGCAGTTTCCCTTGGTCCAAGACCTTCATAAGCCGCTGTGTCTGATGAATGAACATTTGTTTGGTTTGCACCAGCTAGCCGTCAGTGGAAAAAGTGGTCGCGGCGTTTTTTAGTGGAAATTGGTGGAAAATGGGTCCTTCCGACAAAAAGAAAAAATCGATTAGAGCCCCTGGCACAATCTCAGGGACATGGAACAGTGGACCATATTTGAGCGGCCCATAGCGATCGTAAAGTGGTAAAACAACGAAAAACAACAACGGAAAAGTACCATTTTGTCGCTGACACACCGATTTGAACAATTTTGGTCTGAGATGAAAAGTTGATATTTTGGACTGGTCCCAGAAAAAAATTTAAGTGCCTTCGGGGATTTAAGTAGAAAATTTTCCACACTCAGTCGGGGGTGGGGAGGGGGTGGGTGAGGGGAGGGGGCTGATGACTGCTACCTGAATGCGTCTCATCAGAACAGCTCCCAAGTTGCGGCCTGGATAAAAACAAAA
>JASAMV010005534.1:0-45239 GCA_030248065.1 Rhynchonema sp. JSB1_4
ACGTGTTGTAGAAGTTTTGCACAAACCTTTTCAAACCAACAAAGTCCGAAAAATTAAAAAAAATCTTGTCAGAAACGACACCTGACGTGCTGTAGAAGTTTTGCACAAGACTTTTCGAAACAACAAAGTCCGAAAAAATTTTAGAAAAAATCAAAGTCAGAAAGGACACTAGACGTGTTGTAGAAGTTTGAGCTCTAAAAAATACAATTTCAGAAAACACACATTAATAATGTATACATAAAAATTGAAATTACACAAAAATAAACACAAGGCACACACTCAAAGTTTCAAATCGTCGATTCCAGTTCGTGACCTTTCCTTGACCTCCAGCGCAACGCCCCTCCCCCGTCCCCACACGCGCATTCCGCAACACACAAAGCGCAAGGATTCTTACATACATGGACACAGCTGAAAGGATTCCTAAGAGGAGACGAAAACAGCCTGAACTATAGGTGACAATGGTTAATCGTTCCCCAGGCATAATACGCATCCAGAAGGCCGGAATACGGACGCATCTAAGGGAAGTCAAAACCGGAAAGGATGCACTTCGAAAAACGTGATCGAAACAGCCTGACCTACAGAAACAGTGGTTTGATCGTTCCTCAGGCCCAATGCCGCATCCAGGAGGCTGGAAAACGGACGCTTCTAAAGGACGGTCACAAACCGGAAAGGCATCTATGAGCAGGGCGCGCACAGACAGGGCAACAGCATTTTTTGGCGAACACTTCGACGGAGTTAAAAAAGTGTTTCACAGTGTTCGCAAAAAGTGGTCTGCTCTGTCAGTACGCGCCCTAAGCCGAGATGGACACAACCTCACGAGATGGAATGACGCGTTTCTGGCCGGCTCGATTGTGAGCGGCATAGTGCCAAGTGAGATCTGTGCTCGCACGAAAATGTCGCGATCCGAGCCATTGTCGGACATAGACGCGCGACACAAACGAACGGGCACGCTATTCCACAAAACACTGCCATAAGTTAAAACTCCGGGCGTTGGGCTGGCCAGAAACGCGACAGGAATTCAACACACGCGCGCGCGGGGAAGCGCAAGCTCGTCTGACACCGTCAATTCCTTCAGTTTCAGCTTTGTTGTCTGTGTCGAGTGCAGGTTTACGGGAAATCGGCCACGCAAACTTCTACAGCTCGTAAAAATCCACCCTGTGACAGACAGACCAGGATGGTTGCAATACAGTCGGGTACCTTGCTATATTGAAGCAGATAGCCGACTGAGCTCTGTCCATAGACGGTTGGACAACTGTTGGTAACAACGATAGCTGGAATTCCTCGTTATTAAAGGGACACATGTTCATGTTCCGAACCCAATCACAATTCAGAGTTTCAGATTGTCCGACTCGGTAACTTGCCAGGTTACTTCATGCGGAGACTTCCATGGTTTTCGACAAGCATATGAACACCGGCAGGATCAACCGGGCGACTGTCGATGTGGTGTACAAGGTACACCCACCGATCGGCCTGAAGGGCATGCCCCAAGCCCTTTTCTCTAGTCAAAGACCAGTCAAGCAACCATCAAGCGGTCGCCACCTTCATGCAACCACGCACTCACAAAACCCTTGGTAGTGGAACGTTATTAGAACGTACGCGACCAACCCAATACGTACAATTTGCGATAAACGCTCTTAACAGAGCGACACAAGCGCCTAGCAAATATTATATAAGCCAGCAGCGTATGCACGCCACCACTGGCTCCGACCTGGGCATGCGATTGGGCCACGCAGTCTGCCCAGATCCAACAGCAGTGCTTTGCACTGACTCGCACCTTCTCTTCACCCAGTTCTACCTGGCTCGCCTTATCCTTGGCGAACGAAAACGGCCCTTTGGTACCTTTGCCTGATTTTGAAAACAGGAGGTGGGTCTCCCATATCTATAGCAGACCACCTCGTTGCTAGTAAAATTCTTCGGTTGCTCTCTTGTTGTTGTCGGCTTACCTCCAAAATGGTGCTCGTTTTGACACCATCAAAGAAGAACAGTCCAAAAAAATTTAAAAAAAATTGATGTCTCAAAGGACACTTGACGTGTTGTAGAAGTTTTGTACAAACCTTTTCAAAACAACAAAGACCGAAAAATTTTAAAAAAATCTAAGTCAGAAAGGACACCTGACGTGCTGTAGAAGTTTTGCACAAGACTTTTCAAAACAACAAAGTCCGAAAAATTTTTAGAAAAAATCAAAGTCAGAAAGGACACTTGACGTGTTGTAGCAGTTTTGCACAAACCTTTTCAAACCAACAAAGTCCGAAAAATTAAAAAAATCTTGTCAGAAATGACACCTGACGTGCTGTAGAAGTTTTGCACAAGACTTTTCGAAACAACAAAGTCCGAAAAATTTTTAAGGCACACACGAAGGTTTCAACAATTCTCAAGATTTCAAATCGTCGATTCCAGTTCGTGACCTTTTCAAAACAACAAAGTCCGAAAAATTAAAAAAATGTAAGTCAGAAAGGACACCTGACGTGCTGTGGGAGTTTTGCACAACACTTTTCAAAACAACAAAGTCCGAAAAAAATTTTAAAAAAATCAAAGTCAGAAGGGACACTTGACGTGTTGTAGAAGTTTGAGCTCCAAAAAATACAATTTCAGAAAACACACATTAATAATATATGCATCAAAATTTAAATTACACAAAAATAAACACAAGGCACACACGAAGGTTTCAACAATTCTCAAGATTTCAAATCGTCTATTCCAGTTCGTGACACGGAAAGCCATCTATGAGCAGGGCGCGTACGGACATAGCAATAGCACTTTTTGGCGAACACGGCTCGATTGTGAGCGCATAGTGCCAAGTGAGATCTGTGCTCGCACGAAAATGTCGCGATCCGAGCCATTGTCGGACATAGACGCGCGACACAAACGAACGGGTACGCGATTCCACAAAACACTGCCATCAGTTAAAGCTGCGGCCGTTGGGCTGGCCAGAAACGCGACAGGAATTTAACACACACGCGCGCGGGGAAGCGCAAGCTCGTCTGACACCGTCAATTCCTCCAGTTTCAGCTTTGTTGTCTGTCGAGTGTAGGTTTGCGGGAAATCGGCCACGCAAACTTCTACAGCTCGTAAAAGGCCACCATGTGACAGACAGACCAGGATGGTTCCAATACAGTCGGGTACCTTGCTATATTGAAGCAGATAGCAGACTGAGCCCTGTCCATAAGACGGTTGGACAACTGTTAGTAACGGTAGCTGGAATTCCTCGTTATTAAAGGGACACATGATCATGTTCCGAACCCAATCACGATTTAGAGTTTCAGATTGTCCGACTCGGTAACTTGCCAGGTTCCGAGTTGGGTCGCGGCTGCGGGTCACTCTTTGTAGAGGCGCCTGAGCTTGTGTTTCTCAACCATAGTCCACAGCTACTCGCGGCAGTAGCTGATTTGATACAAGCATATGATTATCCTTCACTTCATTCAGTTCATGGACTTTACCACCAGCACCCATCACGCAACCACACACCACACACTCGCGACATCAGGGTAGTAGCACGTTGGAATGTACACGACGAACCAAACACGTTCAAATAGCGATATTCGCCCTGCACAGGCGACGCAAACGCAAATGCACATATTGTTTTTCGCTAGCCGATAAGACTAGGATCATGCTGCTGCACCAGTAGGTGTTCTTGATACAAGCATATGATTATCAGGCCACGAAGCATATGAACACCGGCAGGATCAACCGGGCAACTGTCGATGTGGTGTACAAGGTACACCCACCGATCGGCCTGAAGGGCATGCCCCAAGCCCTTGTCTCTGGTCAAAGACTGCTCCACACACTCACGAAACCCTTGGTAGTGGAACGTTAGAACGTACACGACCAACCCAATGCGTACAATTTGCGATAAACGCTCTTGACAGAGCGACGCAAGCGCCAAGCAAATATTATATACATTCATAGCCAGCCTGCAGTATATGCACGCCACTGGCTCCGACCTAGGCAGATATGTGATTGGGCCACGCAGTCTGCCCAGAACCAACAGCAGTGCTTCGCACTGACTCGCACCTTCTCTTCACCCGGTTGTGCCTGGTTCGCTTTATCTTTGGCGAACGAAAACGGGCCTTCTGTACATTTGCCTGATTTTGAAAACAGGAGGTGGGTCTCCCATATGTATAGCGGACCACCTCGTTGCAAATAAAATACCTCGTTTGCTCTCCTGTTGTTTTAGGGTTACCTTCAACAATGTGCTCGTTTTGACACCAGGACGGAGCACTGTGTAGTGGACATAGACGCGTGTTGTGGTTGAGAAATAAATAGTGATCCAAAACACTGAAAAATTACTTGCACGTTGCGTTGCGGGCGTTTGTTCAAGCACTTTTAGACCAATTTTAAGCCTAGGCCTAAGCCTTCGATTTTAAATGGTTCAAATAAACTTTTTTAAGGTATTTTATCGAGCATATCGCACTTTTTCCACAAACTAGGAGTTCAGATGTAGTGCAAGACCACATATACTCACTGTGTTCAAGCAACTTCACTGTAATACCGCCAGAATTGTTCTGGAAAAAATATAAATACAGCAGAACAGTAGCTTGTGATCTGCAGCGAGACGTGCCTTACCACTCAGGAAAATTTTTGGATGGATTCTTATGTAGGGTGGAATTCACAAAACACAGTCAAGTTCACCGTCAATGTCACCGTCGAAGTAAAGTCAGATGTTTCGCGTTGCCGCTGGCTGATACAGCCAGGGTTGGGCAAAAAACGTTTTTTTCCAAAAAAATCGTTTTTTTTAAAAAAAACGTTTTTTTTTAAAAAAAACGTTTTTTTTTAAAACGCCCAGATGACCAAAATATGCCCCCAAAAAAATTGGAAAACGCTCATGTTGGGAAGAAAACGTGGTTAAATGAAGTAATTCTATGTGTTCTGAGGCAAAATAAACGGGTTTAAACCCTTTTCTAGCGAGTTGCTAAGATCCCATATCAGACCCGCATCATGGGACCAACTTTGGCCGGGGTCATCACTGAAAGTCAAACTCCGTATATCGACGTATCTCGACAAAGTAAAAATTGGTCGAAAATTTTTTGAAAAAAATGGGACAAAAAATTGATTTTCCTTGATAATCAGGGTACTTTCCCTGAAAAATCAGGGAAAATCAAGGAAATTCAGGATTTAAAAAAAACGAAAAACGACCCAGGCGTTTTTTTTAAAAAAAACGTCGTTTTTTTTAAGAAAAAACGCCGTCGTTTTTTTTGCCCAACCCTGGATACAGCAGACACAAGTTTGTAAACGAACGGTCAACCTTGAAGCGTTGTTATACACAATTGGATGCTTTTCTCTCCTTATTATAACTTTAAGGGTGTAACACAAGCGTTTTAGAAGAGTACGTATTTCCCAATTTTATGATTTACCGACAGAAGGCAAAGAAATAAACAGGCGATCACAAATGGCATGTGCACGGCCACATCGGAAATGATGTGCGTTTTGGTGTAATGTGTTATGCGGATTCTCAGAGCGTAATACTACCCAGATAGATACGCAAACTCACTTTAGCCAATTTCCAAGCACAACAGAATTCTGAGTGCAAACCTCAAAAAAATTGTCCAAGCGCCAAAACTGCGACCTGACCACCTATCCGGTTCAATGGGTGGAATTTTCGAAACGGTGTAAAGGTCAGTTGGGCGTAAAAGTCGGTGTAAAGTTCGGTCGAAAGCTTGGTCGGCGTAGCTCGGTGTAAACGTGAAACATTGCCTGTTATTAACGTGGAATGTTTCAAGTTTACACCGAGGTCTATCACACTGAGCTGTCGACCGAGCTTTTCACCGACCTTTACACCCAACTGACTTTTACACCGTTTCGAAAATATCACCCAATGTCTCGAAATATAGGGAGTTGCGGGAGGGGTCACGTGAGAGTTTTTTCTTAATTAATGTTAGCCTAATCCATCAGTCACATAAAAACAAGGGGTCAAAATTTTTGTGGACTCAAGCTCTGCTGTGAGCTCAAGATCCTACCGTAGCCAGTCTCTTAAAAAAATAAATTTGTGTTTTAAAGCAAGGTGAAGTGGCAACTAAACCGGAATGTACGCACCCCCCGCCTGTTTGGTTCCAGCGCAGTGCGATCGAGTTGATCGGTTCTAAGGTATTGGGCCGTAACTGCATCATTATGGGCATGAATCGAATGCATGTTTTCTTCTCAAACGATTGGGTCATGTGCGTTATCCAACGGTTCATTTGATCCAACTGCAAAGTACAGGTATGCATGAACATATTACTATTCCGAAACTGCTGTTTAGGCAAGAAAGTTCAGGCACAGTTTTTCGGGCCTAAACTTGCACACAACAACGTATCGGGCAGAACCATATCGACTATAATACTCTGTCATGAAGACACATTCACAAGAACCTGTGGATCTTGCCCGAAATTGCTCAGTGGATCCAAGTGTATCCAAATCTGTTCGGGGTTTGGGAATTTCGACGCGTCTCCGGCCGATGACCCGACGGAACCTTTAGCGAAGATTAGGTAGGTAATTTCAGGCCGATCTTACAACGCAAGTTGGCGCGTTTGCGTGCCCGCTAACACGGGAAAGTAAACCTGCTGCGCTCATCAGAAACGCTTTGTTTGTTGCCTTTTGGTGTGATCTTTTCACGTATCGATTACCGCCTCTTATTGAGCATGAGATGCATGTGCAGTGCATCATCCCATAATACATTTTTGTGCGCCGATTTCTTATGTTATACTGCAGATGATAACGTACGTACGAGGCGTAAAAATTCACAAAACAATACATTTCAATGGAATGAAAAAACTGCACCTGCGTTAATTTGCATTGTGAGTGCAAACGTGTTTTGCTGATTAGCGTGTTAGGGCGCGGCCATGCAAACGCGGGCGCGGGTCGCGGGTCATGAAAATATTCTATGTTTTAGACCCTCAGACCCGCGACCCGCGCCCGCGTTTGCATGGCCGCGCCCTTAGCGCGTTAGCGCATTACCGTGTTGCTGACAAGCGCACATGCTAACGCGCTTTTTCTATTTTTCATCGTGAGTGCAAAAGCATGGGTGAAAACCGTGCACGCTGATCAACAACACGCTAAAGGTGGTGTTATATTTGTTGATTTTGTGCTTGTGCATAATGTGATCAAACTTTTGTTTGAAGTATATTTTGTGATAGTGTTGGAGCACTAATTTCGACCCGCGTAACAGTTGTTTTCCCTGCACCAAATGAACAACTTTTACGCTGGTCGAAATTAGTGCTGCAACTCGTTCACAAATAATATTCCATGTAGACATTGTGATTCAAACAAAAATTTGTCCTCATATTGTCTACAACAAGCCCAAAATGGACAAGTATACAGAGAGTAAGTTTAGGGGTAGTGCGACGACAAAATGGCGGGCACGCGTGGCACACGTATTAGGCGTATGACCTTTGCAACACGCAAGCTGCCATACGCACCATACGCGTGCGGTAAGCATCATACGCAGGACACACGTGCCCCGCATCCAGCCGTGAGTACAGTTTCACAACCAGTGTTTTTATTATAATTTTGCTTCTTTAATTCTTTCTGCCTCGTGAAACAAATATCATGGAAAAGATGTTCAGTGCTTCACAAAATTAAAAACTTCAGTACTTCACAAAAATACTGTTGCCGTGCAAAATTGTGATAACAACACTGGTTGTGCAAGTCAAAGCTGGGTGCGGGCCACTCGCGTGCCCTGCGTATGATTTGTGCCGCACGCGTATGGCGCGTGTGGCTATGCTTGTGTGTTGTAGAAAGGTCATACGCCTCATACGCGTGCCACGCGTGCCTCGCCATTTTGGCGTGGCACTACCCCCAAACTTACGCGGAGATCTGTAACCCCAGTTTAGCGCGCTGCATTGTGAGATCGGCCTTATACATTCGTTCAGAGTTTTGTAGCTCTATAATGACAGTAGGTACTCGAACACAAAACTTACGTTTGCGACACGCCCGATCGCGCTTGGCCTGTGCTTCCTTGACTGACATTTGAACTTCATCGAGTGCGAATGAAAAATTGGCCACTCTGGTTGGCTTCTTAAAGTATTGCACAAATATAGTACAAATATGATAATCAACATACCATAGCTAGGCATTAAATTTTGTTGACATTTCGTATGACAGAAGTTGTGCTAAGACACATGCACAATTTTTGGAAAAAAATGGCTGCAGGCCAACACCGCTGAACAACAGGACAAAATTCTGTAATTTGTAGTATTTTGCGATACCTCTCCAGTTTCGCAATAAATCGTTTCGAGCAGTAACTGTTGAATACGCATGACTTGCTCTGAGGGATGGAGCTTCTCAGCCTTTCTCCCGTGAAACACGGTATGCCCGCATGACTCGCACAACATCAACACGGTGACGGTTATTGCGGTCAAAAATCTCATTGTTACGATGGGCCAACCGGATTGACTGGTGTGGACGTTTTCGTTTTCAGAAATCAAACAATGAATAATGCAGCTCAGCTATACAGTATGTTTGCTTCACATTCAGGAGCACGTAAAGAACTTTTGATTGAAAAGTGTGGCATAGAACTGTTTTTTTGGTAAAAAGGCACGTTTGTACAGAATTCATTTCAAGTGCGTCTGGCCACTTAGGAAAACAAGTGCGCCCGCCCGCAACCATGTTGCTTTCAGAATCAGAATTTATGTTTTATGATTCCAGGACCATACCTGTAATGATACAAATTACATAGCATTCAATATTCAATAATCTCTTGCAAATTTGTGAAACGACTTCGTGCGACATATTGCTAGGCCAGGCACAGAGCGCCTGCAGCGGCAGGAACAAACAGAAACAATCGTCTTTTTCAATGTTGTAGAATCATCACGAATTTGTCAAATGCTCGGTGGAAAACAGCCTTGTCGCAGTTTCATCGCTCGTTTGCGTGTCTTCGTCAGAAGCCTGCTGGTATCCGATGCACTTCTCTCTGTGCTCCGGAAGTGTAGATGAGGGGCATTCGTATTCGTACGAGGCGCAAAATACAGCAATAAAATCGATTACTCAGACACACGTGATTGGCGACACTCTACCGAGAAATCTAACAAAAAGACAAATCGAACATTCACGTGTGTTTCATTTATGAAAACACTCGGATTAAGATCAAAAAAAAACTTTTGCGAACGTGCGGTGAAGCAGTTTAGTTCGTCGGCGTTCTCTGCATATATTATGTCCGTCACACCGTCTTCCCAGTTCGATGCGCTGTACGTCGACAGGCGCACGCCCGCCCACAATCGTGTTGCTGGCAGAATCGGTTGTGCAAAAGCTGCGGCGCGAAAGCACGCTCGAAAACAAAACGGCTGTTTGGTGTGAATGTTGCATGTTTTTAATTCACAACAGCGTTTGTATCGCAAATCATTTAAAACACTGTTGATCAGGTCCTACGTCAGGTGCAGATGATCAACGTTCACATGTTCTTGCTTTGTGTGGTAAGCTGCCAAAACAGCAGCTGTGCACGAGCTTTATGCGAGCAGATCGTTTTTCTTGCAGCGGCTGGGTGGTGACGTTTTACTTATCGTCTTGCATGGACTAACGGGTGTTTTGAACTGCCAATCACGGTTAAACAAACGTTTGTGTAACCCTGACGTATACACATACTGTTCCGTACCGGGTGCAATTCTAGGCTGAAAGTATAGCGTGCTCGTGCGAACGCAACTTCCTGGTGCAAAGTATATGGGCAAACGTCTACTCAGACGGGACCGTAATGTTGTGAACTCCGATTTGTGCTGACCGACGAAAGCCTTATCACAGGCATGACAAAATGGGCGTGACTGTAATTTTCACATTGGTTCACTCCTTAACGCGTTGAGGTCCAACGGAAACGGAAATGTACATCTCTGAGTTCATGTATTTTAAGACAAAAACAATATATTCTAAAACAAGAATTAATACCAACGCGGAAGCGAAGCTGGTATAAGATTGAAGCTGAGACTATGGGAAAAGAACACCCAACAGCTACTTTCAGGTCAAAACCGTGTTTCGAATTCATCGAAATCATGATGTTTAGCGATGGTGTGTTGCTTCATACTTCGATGGGCGACCACTGCACCGAATATTTCACTGGCTCCTAGAACAACGGTGAACTTCTTGAACAATTTCTTTGTATAAACATAACACTTGCTTGAGCCAAACGTGGTAAAACATATTTTTGCTTATTTTGATAAACGATATACCGGCTACAAATGATCGTAGAATCTGGTGTGGCCAATGGCAAACGTGACTCACAGTTCTAAAAGGTTAGACTACAAATCAAACGGTACTCACACACCAGCTAAGAGCATGGAAGGAACGGTCATGCAGACGGGTAGCATGTACGGCCGTTCCCAGTCACGTTTCCAGTCCCAGATGAGTGAAACTGCAGATGGAATTTTATTTTGTTTCAACAATTTATTCAGCTATAGTCCCTGAAGAATTAAGCGGCCACTTTATTTCAACGCTGTTGCACGCGAGTCGCGCGCGAGAAGCGTTGTGCACATTTATAAAGATGGAGCAGCCAGGCCAATGTGCTGTCTCAGCGCAAGACAGTGGTGGGGCGCTAGAGTGATCGATAACCACAAATGGGGCTATAGCAGCAGAATTGTGGGGTGAACATAGCTAATCTTTTCGATAATGACAAATTTTATCATTTTGTGATTGGTGCCTCGTGTTAAAATTTGATGTGCGTTTTCAGCACCTCGTCCCAGACGCTGCCGCTGGCTTGCTGCTGCATCGTTATGTGCAGAGCGTCTCTCGCGCGCTGCTCGCCGGCAGAGGTCATTGAAAAGTGGCCGCTTAATTCTTCCGCCACTGTATATTGAAAAAAATAGATACAGTATACGTGTACAGACGTCTTCACGACATGACTCACTTAATAATGTCAAGATCGCAACTGCGACCATCAGACAACATGAGGCAGCCACAATTTGCAGCACAAAGTACGTCGACATCAAACGATGCCATTTGAACGTTGCTAGAACGCCGAAGATTGATGTGATCAACGGGAGGTAATAGAGAATGGTGATGGGTCTGCAAGAGTAGGCCAGCGTTAGGGAAGTTGTGTTAATTTTGATATACGCACCAAGTCGGAACCTTATCATGCTGACATATGGTAAGAAGCTCGTTCGTGCTGGTATAGTAAATTTCCCAATTCGCTGCCGCACAGTAAAGTACGCCCACAGTTAATGTCAGGTTCCAAACCCGGAAATCAACTGGTGAAGCATTCGGACAGCCAACACACACGCAGCTTGCCAGCCAGCCAGGCAGCAATGTTTCAGAACCGCGCATGGTTAGCGTTCGGGTTTATAACTTGACATTAAAGGCGGCCTGCCGCTAATGTTTTTTGGGTTTTGGACCTCGGTTTTTTTATATTAATCGTTAGTTGGCACTGAGATGAAGAACATTAACCTTCAAGAACTTCACCAAACTGACGTTTACCCACCGAAATCGATCCACCAACATGGCCGCACGGGAACAAACTATCCCAATATTGATGCACTATGTGTGCATGGAAATCAGGATTTCCAAAGCATAATTCAAATCACAGAGGTGTGGTATAGGCGGCACGTTACGGTAGGTTGACAAAACATTTGTTATTTACAAAAGAGCTAATGTTTTATCGGGCTACCGTAACCCGCCGCCTATATCACGCCCCAGTGATTTTGAATTTCTCTTGTCATTCCTGATCATCATGTGCAAATGTGCTTCAATATCGGACAGTTTTGTTCCCGATAGACCATCTTGGCGGATCGATTTCGTAGGGTAATCGCCATTTTGGTGAAGTTCGTCAAAACTAATGTTCTTGATCTCGATGCCAACAAACGATATAAGTGAAAAAACCGAGGTCGAAAACCAAAAAAACAATAGCGGCGGGGCCGCTTTAACTATGGAGCGTATTTTACATTGCGGCAACGAATTTGGAAATGTACTATACCACGAAAAAAAATTTGTACATGGCTGTTAACGCTGATGTGTCTGTGCAGGGTGTTGAGTGAGGTTCGGCAACAAAGACTCGTAGAAACTTCAGATGAGATCAATGAGAATGGCTGGAATTCACAAAACAAAGTCAAGCTCACCGTCAAGCTCAACGTCAAAGTTCACCAACGTCACGTGTGAAATGACGTTGAACTATCCCGAGTTCACCGTCAAGTTCAACGTCAAGTTCAACGTCAACCTCACCGTCAACATCAACGTCAAAAAATTGGGAAAGAAAATTACGCGCAAATTACGGCATTTCTCTCTGATAAATACTCAAACAAACTCGGTAAAAGTACAAAACTGACAAATAACGGAAATAAATAACATAAAAAACTGCGGAATACAGTTTGCGGCAGAAAATCTTGCGCGTAATTTTCTTTCCCAATTTTTTGACGTTGATGTTGACGGTGAGGTTGACGGTGAACTTGACGGTGAACTCGGGATAGTTCAACGTCATTTCACACGTGACGTTGAGCTTGACGGTGAGCTTGACTTTGTCTTGTGAATTCCAGCCAATAATGTTGAACGAAATCAAACTAACAGGCAATAGATTAATATTGCAAAGAAAATATCCGTAGCGCTTAATAATCTTAATGATGGCAGTATCGCCACCAACAGCACAATCCAGCTCGTCACGGGCAACATTGACAGCACGAGTTGCAAGATCGGGGTCGATTTCTTCATGTCAATGTTTTTAATGATATTCGTTTCATATTGTTGTGTGGCATAAGCACTTTTGAAACTGAAACTGTTTATACATAAAAAAGATTTGCTTTGCTGGAAAGATTTATGTAATTGGGATCAGTACTTGGTTATGCAATATTCTTGGCCTGCTTCTATCGACTTTGAAAGGAATCGCAAAAGCACACACGAACAACAAAACAATTTTCTGTTGAAATGAAATTTATTTAGTCCTGCGATCGGGTCGGGATCACAATTTGCCATCACGTTTTGATAACAAACGGGTACTGTAGTTATGGTGAAAGCTTCGCAAATGGCGATGATAATGTTGCTTCTGAGCGATCCAAGTTAACGTCAAAACATATATACAGTACATACTCTTGCATTACATCCAGTTTGAGTGTCGGAGATTTCAAAAACTGTATTGTTTTTGGTGTTGGAAAACATTCATAGCGCCAGGAAAAAGCGTAAAAACCTTTTGTTTTCATTGACGTTGATGAGATTGTATTATCCCCGAACACACGTTTAGATAACACACACTCGCAAAATGAATCGGTTTGTTGAGATAGCAATTCCATCCACGCAACTGGGATTGGCTGCATCACAAGTGGCCGTATGGATCAGTGGTTAATAAAAAAATTTTTTTATTCAAACCCCATTTTTTTTTTTTAAATTTTTTTTAATTTAAAAAAAATTTTTTTATTCCAGCCAAAAACTGCCAGAAACGAAAAAAAATGAGCGCTAAAACAAAAAATAGTACCATTTTTCTTCCATAACGTGTGGTAAGTGCATATAAAGCACTCACGACACGAAAACAATACTAAACAATGGTCAATGAGTACCAACAGTAGTCAGGTACACACCCGTACACTTCCCCCACGTAGTGTGGGTGCCTTGGTGTGGCTTTGTGACACTCAAGACGGTAAATTTGGGTGAAACTATTGCCCCTTGGTACACGACCAATGCAAATATGTGACAAACAGTGTAAATATAGGGGTGAATATCACACCGAATCACTGCTTTCGGGTCTGTTGCATGGATAAATGCATGCCCACCTAGTCACATGTACATGTGTAATTATATGAGAGGCCATGTGAGTGTGTGCATTATGTCTAGATGCCACAAAACAACGATTATGGCACCCAATACACCCATGGTTGGGTCGGGTGATGTTAACAGTAGCAATTTTTATGCAAAAAATAGCACTTTTAGAGCAAAAAAATAGAGAAATTTTCGAATTTTGAAATAATAAAAAAAAATTTTTTTTTCACTTTTGGAACGAATTTTTTTTTTAAAAAAAATTTTTTTTTTAATAAAAAAAAAAATTTTTTTTTTAAAAAACCACTGGTATGGATTGTGGTGTTGCACTATTGGCGTGCAGTAAAAACACCTGTCAAGTAAGTCGCCTATAAAACCAACCTCAGTTTGTGATTGAACGTCGTTCATTTACAGAATTTTCGCTGTGCCGGTCTTGCTGCCTTTATTCACTGCGGCAATCGGGCTCATGGCAGCGGTTTGCAGACTGAGGTCGTTCCGAATTGTGTTCCTTGTCTTGCAATTGGTGGCTGCGATTTTCTGTCTGATGGCGGCCATATTTCACCCTCTCGGTGGGTAATGAGTACATCTCACTTTCATGCTCAAAGTATTTTCTGCGTCTTTGATGTTTTCAACTAATTCATATGTATGTTTTACTTTTTTCAAATTTACGTGATCTATTTTTGCTGAGCACCACATTTATTCAGTTCTCAGCCATCCTTATAGTTGGTCCCGGTTCCAGCTACCAGGCATGGACGAGATATCCATCGGTCTGTGGATTCTCCTGGGCAAGTGATGCTTTGTCTATTTCGTTTTTTTGTCAACATTTGCAAATCAATTAACATTTCAGACATTGTTCACTTGCAGCAATCAGCGAGACTATCGGCGCCTTTGTGTTTGCGCCAACGGTTGTGCAACAGCAACATCAATATATGGCGGTACCGTCACTCGAACCTACCCCGTTTCATGCGCTATTCAAGAGAACTGCGGTGTGAAGAAATTATGATCTGAATGGTGTCAGAAATTCTTCTGGGAATTTCTCAATGGCTCAAATTCTCAAAAGAGCCGCCGGGGGGGTGGTTGCGCAACGACAACCACCAGCTGGCTGACCTGAACCGTTTGCGTGTATACGCGAACAGTATCCCTGTTCAACTTTAATAATGCACTGAGGTGAAGAGCATACGCTATGCAAAACCTCTGTGCGTTGAACAATGCTGCCGTTGGCGTATACATATACACGCAAGCAATTGAGGGCAGCCAGCTAAAAGTTGTCTTCATCGTTTCAGGTGGGGCTTTCGTGAATTTGGGCCAATGTGTGATCGTTGCATAATCCTGTGATTTCTTGTGCAAGCAACAACCTCACCGTGTACTGTAGTTTTCCCTCTACACACCCCCACCGAATAAAGCCATATAACGTTTTACAACGGCATAAAGACCAAACGGAGTTATAGTTGTCATTGTGCCTTCAAAGTTCATGCAGCCTGAAACGCTCCTTTCAAATAGGCACAGTGTAGAAAAAGTGCCGTGGTCCATAAAGTGTATCAATAGTCTGGCGATCGGAATCGATCGTTGTTTGTTCCACAATATGCCATCACGTTTTTTAATGTCAAACTACATACTCTATGTACGGTGAAAGCTTCGCAACGGGCGATTGCAAAACCTGTGACTCGTGATACGTATCGTTCGCAAGTTAACGTCAAAACACAACTGTTGCGTTGCATCAGGTCTTGGCGGAGGTGATTCGCAAGTGCGTTGTTTTTTAGTGTATGTAGTGTATGTTTGCGGTCGGTCCGAATCGTGTTCCTTGTCTTGCAATTGGTGACAGCGATTTTCTGTCTGATGGCGGCCATGCCTCTCGCTCCCGGTTGGTAATCCGTTCCGCCAATGATGAACCTCCGTGGAGAATATGTTAGTGTGTACTGCGCATACTGAGAACCGAGCATTCGGGTCCAAACAATCGATTCACGAAGATACAGTACCGCCAATGCTATGTACGTACATAGACCTGTGTATGCCGGTGACCTGCCGGTCGCCTCATGCGAGTGTTGCGCGCGTTAAGTACCAGATCAGCAGCAACCCAGTGACCGGAGCTGGCCTCATGCGAAAATCAGCAAATCGATCGATATTTGCGCGCGCGTTTGTGCTTTTGTGTGCGCTGGTGCAGTTTTGGCTGGTTGTGTGCATCGAAATAAAATGAATAGCTTGTTATCAGCCATATATTGTTGGATTTATGTGTTCAGATGAGCATGGACAAAATATTGGAAGACATACTGCTTTTTCACCCGCAAACAGAGTGTGCAAATATTATCAGAAGCACAAATACAAGCATTATAATACATACATAACCCACAAACACGTTTTACAACATAACACGGAGCATCAGACAGGAAAGTCAGATCATCATCAAATTTTGGCAAAATTAGCGTACCACAAAATAATCTATCCGAAAACCTCAATCAGAAGATTTTGACAAAATTAGCGTATCACGATAATCGACCCAATAAAATTGAAATTATCAACATTTATTCACACGTGCGTACACGTGCACGTGGGAATAAGAACAGAAACTCGCATGGTCGAAATGTCGCATTCAAATCGATGATCAATCCCAAAAGATCCGCAAACGCATTTTGCTGGGCGGAAAGGGTCAATACAATCAATAAGATCGTGAATACAAGGTGCATTTGGTGGAAAAATTGCGATTGGTGAGCACCCCGTCAAAAGCGAACAAAAAGCGGCCGCGTATTCAACACGAGAGCCCATGTGGCATCACAAGTGGACAACCGGCAACGGAATTGAATGACATTGATGAATTGGAACAGTACATGTCATTGGCTGCCTCCAGCAGCCCACATCGCCCTGACACCGTCTTGTCCTTTCTGAATGATGAATAAGGATATCGGGTCACATCAAATGTTGATGTTTCACATTCATTTGATTCCAAAGTTTACCTGTCATAATTGATGATACACACATGATTCACAGTTTCATTCCGTCCGTACATGCGTCGTGAAATTTTTCGGTCACGTGATTTCAAAGTTTACATACGCTTTGAATGCTTCCTTTTCGGTGTACATCACTTTCTGTCTGGTTTACATGACGTGTCTTTTTCTCTTTATCTTTGTAATTTAGCTCAACCATTGTTCTGTGGACAAAGTCTCTTTATTATGCGCAATGCTTTCATCGTTTATTGACAGTTGATTTCTGTATTTTCCTTTCGATAAAGCAAGATACCGAGCGCTGTGAACACAACAAAATGATCTTCGTGAATGAGGCTGGGTCAGACCGGTTACAAACATTAACAAAAAACACATGGGATCATCAATGCAAGTACCAACTTTATCAAAAAGACAGCTTTTTATTTTAATTCGATGCACAAAACCAGCCAAAACTGCACCAGCGCACACAAAAGCACATACGCGCGCGCAAATATCGATCGATTTTCTGATTTTCGCATGAGGCCGCCAGCTCCGGTCACTGGGTTGCTGCTGGTCTGGTATAGGCAATCCGCCGGCTCATGGCACTCAACACACACAGGCTGCATGCTACATTACAGCCGTCAATGAATGCATCTATTCTCTGCAGTTATCTGCTGAAACATCCCCAAATTTTGCAACAGTGCAGAAAAGTGTTATGTCAAGCAGCAAATGAAAACCGGATAAATTAAAAAGCGGGCCATCAAAGTATGACACTCGCTCAAAGTGTACATTTTGTTTAGAAAATGGCGAGTGCTGCTGCACGCGCATTGTGTGTATAAGAAGTGCCATGAGCCGATGGATTGCCTATACTTAACGCGCGCAACACTCGCATGAGGCGACCGGCGCTCTGGCCTCATGCGAAAATGTCAATGTACAGTACGTACTGTAGCATTGGCGGTACTGTAGGTTGTACGAAGGTTCATTGCAGGCTGAAGTAAGAGACCGTTCTCGCGAGGTAAAATTGGAGCTACATGTGTTTCTCAGCAATTTCACAGCAAGCAACATGTGTTTCTAGTAGTTCAGGTTATCAATCAAATTCATTTTTTTAAAGTTTAGCATTTTTTGTACACTTTATTTTCAGTGCTCGAAGGTTATCATAGATTTTCGGAGTTCGCACCTATAGCCATGGACACAGTATCCGTCGGTCTATGGATTCTCTCCTTGGCAAGTGATGATTTTTTTCACCCTCGTTTTCGTCACCTTTAACGCTTATGTTCATGTCATCAACTCAAACCATCAACTCAGCCCTAATGCCATATGTACACATTTTGTCGCGCTCATTCAGTGGTGCTTGAATTGATATCCATTGTTGATGATTTGTGTTGACGACCAAACAGTTATAACTTTCACAACTCAATGAAGGTTTAGATTATTGTATACATTCAGCAATCAGTGAGACTATCGGGGCCTTTGTCTTTGCGCCAACGGTAGTGTCACAACAACATCAATGGATGGCAGTACCGTCTTTCGATTATTGCCCGTTTCATGCGCAACTCAAGAGAACTATACTGTGTAAAGCAATTGTGGTACACGATAGCAACCGACGTTTTGTTCCGGGACCTCATCGTTTGTGTGATCAATTCATAACCTTGTGATTTTATTTGCCAGCAGCAGTCTAACGGCATACAATGCCAAACACGATAAACTGTAAAATTAGCGTATTACAAAATAAATAATAATAAATAAAATAATAAAACGAACCTTAGCACCCATTTTCATGTATACTGAGGGTTAGCTTTTTTCGTTTTGCTGCATCGTAAGTCAAAATGACAAAGCTTTCAAAAAAAATTTAAAAAATCTTCAACTGCACCATTTCTATTTTGATTAAAGAGCGCGATGTCAAAACAACACCTTGGAGTTGAAATCAACTAACATCAAACTAGTCTGCAACGTGGGTCGGTATATATTTCGACCAGAAATTCTATATCCGACAAAACAAACACAATTTATCACTCACAGAACGCAATCTACTACTTTAGACAAAGCAGCGTATAGTCCGTCCATCAGCTCATGGCACTTTTGTTTGGGAGGTTCAGGTTCCGTTGTGAAAAGTTGTTCCTCAGCAAGGCAATGTCAGGGAAAACGGCGTACAAAAATAAAATAAAAACCAATTTGTCTTTCTTTTCTTTTTCGTAGGCCAACCGGAACAGGTACATCACTGGATCCTGTGTCGAACTTTTCAGCTGATAAAAAGTGCCATGAGTTGATGGACGGACTATACATACATTTGTAGTCGCACAGGCACAGACGCCGGGAAACAAGCTCACGTCTAAACACAGTATTGTTTCGTTCATTTTTGTTTGTGATCGACGCATCATGAGCACCCATACAAATGAGATCAGTTCAATCTTTTATTTTCGAAAACATTATTCCCAGCTGCTTTTCGTTTTTTCAGGAAACAGAAAAAACAGAAATCGAAGTAGAAAGTTCCTGACCAGACATCATAGTGAAAAATGGCTTTCGATATATTGCATGTGACAACATTCCAATTGGGCTTGGCCGCGGTACAAGTAGGGCCGTGGATATATGTCATTGCCATGTGGTTCTTGGACTCCTCCTCCTGGTCTAGGAACATGCAACTTGCCCTGTGAGATTTCGGAATTTTATCTACGTTTTTTGGTTATTTTAATTTTTTACTTGCTTCTTACATACCTACAGTAGTTTAAGCAAAACACTCCCGTGTTTGAATGTTATAAGACCAAATAATGAGCCGCACAATGACTTTATAAGAACAATTGGTCAAATTTTTTTCCTAAATCGTGAAGGGGGAAAGTGATGGGGCAATGAGGTCGCGTTGCGAGATCGCACGCAAGCCATGCAGTCAACAAAATGTTTTATGACTGCAGCAACGTGGGTGCTCTGATGGATTATGTTCGGGTGAAAATGTTTTGTCCAACATACAATAAGCATAATTAGGGTTGCACCCGCACCTGACAATCGCTGTGTAGTCAGTCACACGTTAAAGGTGCTGGTCAACAACCCTTCGACCGCGCTTGATCTTGGGGGTAGTACATATAAACAAAGTTTGGACATCGTGTTACTCGACCCTAATCTGGCCAGCCGATTGGTTGCTTCCTGACGTTTCACGGCCACGTTGAAGTTTGCACCTGGTGGAAAAAAAACGAAAAAAATTGAAACGCTGCTGTGACACGAATAGGCTGTTTCAAAGTTTGATACTAAAGTGACAGCAACCTCCAACATTGTGGCAAAAACTCCAATGCACAATAGCTATTGAAACGTCCGCATTGTTGAATAAAAAAGTAAAAGATTTCAGAAACCTGGTCATTTTTTGCTAGGATTTTCTACTCGTGTAATTTTAAGCATCTGTGGTAAATGAAATAAGTTGTCAATTACAAATAGATATCCTCTAATTATCAAGTTCCTTGTTTGTGCTTCCCAGTTTTCAAAACCCTACACAGCTCACACAATGTTTACCACAACATGCGCAAGGCAGCCTTTCCAATGCGCACACACACACAAAGCTGGCCAGCTGTGAAACATTGCTGTGTTATCGCTGTGCCGGCTGTGTATTGTCGTTGTGTGTGCGCTTTGAGAATGGCTGCCTTGCACATGTTGTGGTAAACATTGTGTGAGCTGTGTAGGGTTTTGAAAACTGGGAAGCACAAACAAGGAACTTGATAATTAGAGGATTTTTATTTGTAATTGACAACTTATTCATTTACCACAGATGCTTAAAATTACACGAGTAGAAAATCCTAGCAAAAAATGACCAGGTTTCTGAAACCTTTTATTTTTTTATTCAACAATGGGAACGTTTCAATAGCTATTGTGCATTGCGGTTTTTGCCACAATGTTGGAGGTTGCTGTCACTTTAGTATCAAACTTTGAAACAGCCTATTCGTGTCACAGCAGCGTTTCAAATTTTTTCGGTTTTTTTCACCAGGTGCAAACTTCAACGTGGCCGTGAAACATCAGGAAGCAACCAATCGGCTCGCCAGATTAGGGTCGAGTAACACGATGTCCAAACTTTGTTTATATATTCTACCCCATAGATCAAGCGCGGTCGATGGGTTGTTGACCAGCAGCTTTAAAGGACACAACGTCGTGCATGAGTGTTGCCTCTTTCTATTCGTTTTCGAATCGGGCTCGTGTTGGCGTAGTTTGTCTTCAGATGAAATCTTATTCAGTCATTGTGGGAAATACAGTACCGGGTGCAATTCTAGGCTGAAAGTTGAAGTCGCGTGCACGCGCGTGCATGCGCGTGGGAAACAGTGCAAAGTATAGGCAAAGTCGAAGTAACTTCGCGTGCACGCGCGTGCACGCGAAGTTTTGCGCGTGCGCTGCCTATGTTTTAGCACTAGGAAGTCGCGTGCACGCGACTTCAACTTTCAGCCTAGAATTGCACCCGGAACAGTAGGTGTAAAAATTCAAAATTTTAAATTCCTCATTGCTCCCCGTTTTCGTATCCTAGTGCTGCTACCGTCCCGGTGTTTCTGCCGCTGGTCACCGCAATCGTAGGAATTTTGGGAATCAGGGCGGCAAAGTTGCGTTGGCTGCTGGTCCCGTTTCTACTGCTGCAGTTCGTCGCCGGAACTTGTTGTCTGGTCAAAGGAACGCAGGAGCTAGCCGGTTGGTTTGGATGCTTTTTATTGAAATTCGTAACTTAAAGTAATCGCCGTGCAAAGTCTAGTTTCACTGATGAAGAAAATCTGTATCACAACGACTAATCATTTTTGTAACTACCATGGGCTGGCGTGTAACACCTGTAAGCAAAGTAGACCCCATCTGTGCAGGCTTAGAGAATAATCATATTTTTGGCGCATTTTAGGGCTCGTGGGTGGCCTACCGGGTCCGATGGGCGTCGCTGCACTGGACATGCCGATCTTGGTCCTGTGGTTTCTCATTGGCAAGTCGACTTGGTTTTTTTAGACTCTTCGATATTCATCGGAAACACCTGATAATATTGCCAAGTAACCCCGAATACAGCCAGATACACATACTCAGCCGCAGGGTTGGGCAAAAAAAATTTTTAAAAAAAAAATTTTTTTTAAAAAGGCTTTTGTTTTTATACGTTTTTAAAAAAAAAATTTTTTTTTTAAATTTTCAGGGGAACAAAATGTTCTAAAACGTCCAAAAATGGCCTTTTTGGGGATATTTTTTGTCATTTTTCCTCAAGGGCCGAAAAATTTTCTTCACAAAATCGTTGGGCAAAAAAAATTTTTTTAAAAAAAAATTTTTTTTAAAAGGCTTTTGTTTTTATACGTTTTTTTAAAAAAAATTTTTTTTTAAATTTTCAGGGGAACAAAATGTTCTAAAACGTCCAAAAATGGCCTTTTTGGGGATATTTTTTGTCATTTTTCCTCAAGGGCCGAAAAATTTTCTTCACAAAATCACCTTTGGGGCATGTATTTGGTACCTAAGATACCCCAAATGATGTTATTATACCTTCCCGTGATACATGGGACACAGTATGCATGTGCCTACATGGTACTTCGATGTCATACCCCATCAGGTCGGTCATATATTACGACTGATTCAGCTGCCCGACAAGTATTTCTGCAGCTTATATTCTCAATTCTGTGTGGTTTATGAGTGGATCTTGCTTATTCGGCCACAAACTGTTGTGTCCGATACCACAGAGCAGCAATCATCGGTCCATATCAAGCACAGACTGTTGGATCGCACCGAAATGACCTAAACACCGTTGATAAGTGAAGCAAACCAAGTCACAAAAGTGACTTGTCAATTAAAGTTGCATTTTTTTCACGATTTTGCACGTTTTTTAGGCAAATTTGGTAAAATTTCCCCGAATCTCAGACTTTGAAAAAAAAATTTTTTTTTAAAAACTTGTTTAAAAAAAACTTTTTTCCAACCCTGCTCAGCCGTTGTGCACTTTGCTGGCATAGGGTGTCTAACTATTTTGTCCTGACATCAAATCTGTCCGCTCGTTGACACATATCAGTGTCAAACAGGCACCAAACACCAGTGCACTGTCGCCAAGCTGGCTAAAGCTTCACAGATGGGTGTAGTACATACAGTATACTAGAAGCAATCTGATGCCGACCCAAGGTTATCCCTCCGAGCCAAGCCATGTTATCCCATGACATGGATATGCCAGCAAGTGTGCTCACCAGGCTGTGTACGTTTACAATGTATGTATAGTCCAACCACGAACTCATGAGACGACTTATTTTGAAGTTGACTTGAACGGATCCAATAATGTTCCGGTTCCACGTACAGTATTTCGGAAATGAAAGAAAGAGAAACGCATGTATTTTTTCAAAATACGCTCTCCACCTCGGTGCGTAAATTCCCTTTTGGCTCCCAAAACATTGTGTGTTGAACGACGTTGCTGTTCGCGCAAGCACGCAACAGATTGAGGTCAGCCAGCTGGAACTTGTCATCATGTCTCTCGGCCCAATCTCTTACTTTTGTTTGCGAAAACCCGTGTAACGGGCACATTTTTGAATCTGGCCAAGCAAGCTTTAAAAACAGTAGTCTCATGAGCACGTGGTTCGACTATATGTATTTTCATTTCAGCCCTCGTTGACTTCGTTGGTGGCTTTCTGTGTGCACCAATGCTCTTGCCTACACTGCAGGAACGAATAACAGTGAGGCAAAGCAACAATCCATATATTAAGCCGTCCGTAACCAAGGAGAGTAGTTGGGAAATGTCGCAGGCCGATCGGAAAAGGAATTCAGTCAAGAGTGATAAGATGAAACATTATTAGATTGGGGCGTGTGTGATTGACACCCCGAGCACTGACAAGATCATGATCATATGCCTTTATTTGCAGGCTGCTAACTACATACCCCTAATCACGTTGCGTCAGATATTAACCATGGCATAAAATAATTCAGAAACATTGTAAAACGCAATTCAACTGGGCAACAAAAAAGACGAGCAACAAACACGAAAGAAACGGACATTATGTACAGTGCTTGAACGGGATTTCTGAACGGGATTGGAATTTTCCGGATCGGGATTTCAGTTTTCGGTACAATACTGATCATAATACCTAAGATCAGGGTTGAAAAAAAAAATTTATTAGAGCGCTGTTTTTTTGGAAAAAACACACAAAACATTATTTTTTTGGAAAAATTTTTTTAATTAGAAATGGTAGCGCAAACGTCGGTTCAGGTGAAATGGAGGCGCTGCACAAAAATTTTTGAAAACTCAAAATTTTTCGTCACGTGACCCCTCACGTGGGGATCATCAACGCATGTACGAAGGCGATTCGGTTATTCTAGCAGGATCTGAACGTGACGTGGACTCGACACGACTATTTTATTTATCAGTGTTTGTCGGTAGTATAAATATCACGCGGACGTGGTGTCGACTAACTGCGTAGATTATCGCAGAACACTAAATTTCACGTGCCAAACATAGATGATAATGATTTAACGACGATAGGAAACGATTACCGTTTACGTATTGTACCTGGTAAAGTTATGATCAAAGGATTGATGTACCGGAGAATGCCAAATATGCTCCTCCAAAAAGCCGTCACTGGTAAACAAATTAGTTATTCTGCGCGCCGCATCTGCAGACATTTTTATTCATGTGTCACATGCTTATACAAAGTGCGGGCATATTTGGGAAATTGATTGAAACCTCATATTCGATGTGAATCCTAAGATAATCCCAGGGATGTAAAAGGTGTTCTCCGGTTTATTTTTATTTCTGGCTTAAGGTACTGAAAACAAGTGTAGCATCAGCCAAGGTCTGACTGGAAATCGAAACTCCATGAGATGGCCATACGCGAGCTGTGGTAGAGCCGAAATTCGGATAGGTAGATGTTTCAGAGTTGTTTTTAGTGCGGCGCGTGGTCTGACATGATGAAGAAGTGTATAGTTTTCGATCAACACGTTCCAGCTTTTTTGTTTCCAAGATCAGTGAGATAGCAATGTTTCTGTGTAAAAAGCCCACGCTTGCTGACCTGAACCCGAATATCGCTCTGTCCCGACGGCCTGATCCGCTTGAACCCCATTTACACTTTCACACCCCTTTTGCAATTCTTCAAACCGTTTCTTTAGTCTGTTGTGTTTCACAATTTCTCGCAGCAGAAGAATCGACCATACTGACTTAAACTCCATAAATCAGTCACCCCAACCACGCAAATGATCGTTTTTTTACGAAATGCACCTAGAAATGAAAGGTGTTGCTTCTATTCTATGCTGCTGTGCGTGAAAATGAACAAAGTTTACAATTTTGATGACAAATTAAGCATTATTACACTGTCAACGGAACAGGTTCAAGACCGGTTTACGAAATAGAAAATAGAAATAGGCGGAAAAGATAAGTTATATGTAGGGTTCTTGTCTACTTTTCTTGTTCGCGGAAAAACCAGATTTCTCACGATAATTGGGAAATTAATCCTATCCGGGAAATGAATGTGACAATTGTGCTCTTTTCAAAAACCACGAACAAATAATAGTTTGCCATTCAAAGACCAAAATTGAGTTGTACGTGCACATTTACAACATCTTCAATGACCAAACTTCCGAAAGATTATCGCACCACGTTTTCATTCATAAACATAGCGACTTTATGTATCACGTATGTACACAAACCAAGCAGACTGGAACACCCAAAAACCGGAAACTCAAGAGGCGCCATGCTTCGTATCTTACGTTTGTGGTGACCGAACCGGAATTCGGAACTTTTTCGAGAACGCAAAGCACGTTTTATTGTCAATGTAGTTTCGTGAATGAAGTTTTTCACGAGCGTCTGTCTGCCCTTTCTTGCTTCCCAAAGTTCCTATTCATAAGTTCGATGGATGAGTAATATTGCTCACTTCCAGGCTGTGTTGCGTATGTGGTGTACAACCGCAGGCAGGTACACGTGTCCGTCGGTGCATTGTCCGCAATTGCGACAACTTGGCCGTAGTGCGGTTTCCGCGGACAATCAAAGCACAAAGGTGCCGCAACTACATGCAAAAGGCTCGTTAAATGTTCGAACGTTATTTACGCCGTAATAACGCACTGTGTTGCCTCCTATGGTGTTGTCGCTTATGTGTGGCATTAAGATTGAACATTTACCAAACTCGGTAGTTGGGACTGGGAGCACACTCATATAAACACAGCCAACTGAATATGTTTCGATTATCCGCAAACAGCAGCTGCGGGCAGATTCAGGCAGGTGCGGAAATTGGACAAAGAATTTTTCCAATGTGTCCGCTGGCGGCAACCGGGCCGAGCCCATAACAATCACGGACATCGTTTGCTAGTGACGCAAAACAAAAGCAAGCGTGTGACATTAATGGAACAAACGAAAAGTTTGCGGAAATTGGTTCCGCTTTACTCGTTCAGCAGCCTGCCAAACTTGTTGATTTATTTGTCCACGCTGAACTTGGTGTCCCACTTCTCCTGCCCAGTAACCTTGTGTAATTGATATATAGTGGCAAGGACTGGGCCGGTTTGGGACGAAATCGCTTGATCATGAAAAACAGCATTTCGTTAAAAACACAAACAGACATCAGATACCAGACTGGTTTTGTGTTTCCACCCACTCACCCACAAGCAGACCCATGCTCATTCAGAAATCGATGGGGCGAAATACGAAGTAATGAAAAACTGGTTCCTCTCCGCAGTGTGAAGTTTATACCGGTGCTTTCCACAAGCCCTCCGGGGGCTCTATTCGGACACGTTTCCGAATAAATCCCCCTTGGGCTCTATTCGATTAAAATGTCCGAAACAAAAGTTCCGATTTTCTACCTTTTTCAGAACGGAACCCGGGGGCTTTATGTGGAAAACTCCGTCGTTGCACAGCATGCTTTGAACGCGGCACACGTGAGTCGCAAAAAACTTTTCCTTTGGTTTCATACCTGTTTGTAAAAAACAGACCCAATTCCGGTTCTCTGTGCAGTTTGGGTACCTGAACTTCCAGGTATCCGTTTTGCAAAAAAAACAGTCTGTTTTTGTAACGGTTAGAAGTTTGGAGCATAGGTAACACGCTAAATGCACGTGGTTTGGTCGCAGGCTGCTCACAGTCTATTTCACACATTCCACGATATGCAGTTAGCCCAAGCATAAGTATTCTGAATTTGCACAATTCCGAGCCTGGCCTTCGAAGCCCAGGGTGACCGCATCCCAACATTTGTCGAAATGAACTAAACCCAAAAAGAAAAAACTTTCCACCGCAAGAGAGCAAACCCCTATGTGACACCTTGCACGTACACGGTATCACGACTGTTTTTATGTTTATTTGAATTGTGAAATAATGATTAAATGAACGAAATTTACTAAACAGACAAGCGCGGGTAAAATATCGATTGGTTTCCTTGTACGATGATGTTTGACTAATGTTGTGCAGCATACACGCGTGGTGTAATACAAGAGACAGACCTTCAAAACAATTCCCTAACTTCTTCGGGCCCATCGGTAAAATCATGCGCTGGGTTTTCGTCACAAAATGCTCAGCACCTGACGTAAAATGCAAATGTCAGAAACTTTTATTCGTTTTTTACGTGCTGATGTGTTGCGCCATGGACTCTGAACGTGTTTGGGGTTACCATTCATTCAAAGTTTGTGAATGAAACTCCATGCATGTTCACGTTTGAATTTTTCTGCACGTAGTGATTACATCATGTGTGTCTTGTTGAGTTTCGAGAAAAGAAGTTCGGCTTATATTGACCCAAACTGCTTTGCGATTGTTATGAATTTATGAAGCATATAGGAAAGCTCTTTCTCCTCTTTTGGTGAGGTGAAATGCGTTTTGTATTTTCAAGCAATTAGATTGGTCTCAAACCCCGATAGTATTTGCTTTTCTCATTTTATCTGCCCTAAAAGAGGGCAAAAGCTACCATTCAAAAAGATAACTGTTCCATGGACCGCTCTTCCAATGACAATACCCCAATTATTACTAGATGACCAAAGTCGGCTTAATGTCAAAACAAGCCAAACCTCCAAAAACCAGAGGCTTGTAATTGGATCCAATTATAGTTTAGGTGTCTGTCACTCAAAGAGGCTCAAAGATTGCGCGCTTATCTGACTCTGGAGCATTTTGATTCGGCTTATGCAGCACTCTTTTAGCTCATTAAGGGGCAATAATATTTTGGGCCACACTACACCACACCAACTCAGTTCAACACAAGCAGATGCGTGCCCCACATGTGTGCGCTATTGGGTGGCTGTTTTGCTTGCTTGTCTTGCCCTTTTTGCTCATTTGCATTCATTTGGACCCAACTGATTTCTGACTAGAAATAATTTTTGGTTGATTCTAAAATTTTCTTCGCGTGAGCTCTGGTCTGGTCACGCAGTCCTCAAAACTCTGAAAGCCTGATTTGCTAATACCCAATTCCCCCCGGCTTTCCCGTTTTGGTTTTGGAACCTGAATCAACCCCGAACCCCCATTTTGTGCATACCTTCCACGCGGGTCCTTATCAGTGTTATCGTTTTTCGAGCTCGTGTGCGCTTTTATGGTGTCATTTTGGTGCTTTTTGTGGGTTGATGTTGTTTGCTATTTAGGTTACATTCACTCATGATGTGTACCCACATGCTGTATACGCTCCCAAGTGTGTACCCGTATACAGTTTCTCTTGTTTGTAGTGTGGGGAGAAATTGTGATCTTTATTCGCCTATATGAGTATTGTGACGCGCCATTCAAGACTCTAACGCCGGTGTGAAATAAGCTCGTATACTTTTCGGGTCAATTAGCCATCACTGCTATAGTATCGCACTGACGATGACCTGGTGCACCGCCCGTCTGCACACGAGCAGAGGTCGAAACTGGCAGAAAAAAACGCACTTAACCCGAAATTCCGATATCACAACCGGTTGACTATTTAGAGACTGCACTGTAGCATACAGCAGAAGGACCTTCAACACCACATTGGGTGTCCAAGCAAAAGCTCAGATTAGAGCACACACGCCTACGCTGCATAAGCTTACTGTAACCTCTCTGTTCTCTGGTTCACTTCTCGTTTTCTTATCGAAAAGTTTGCTACTCGCATTTTATTTGTTTTGTGCATCAAAATTTTCTGCTTTCATGCATATATATACTAACAGAGGTTACATATTGTTATTGCTGTCGAAAACTACAATACAACACGTGCTCAGAAGGCGCGCTATTTAGTACAATATCTACACTGGTTGTTTACTAACGTATGTACGATCAGTATTTTCTATTGATAATCATTTTAGTTCTGCTTACTATCAAAACCTTAAAAATCTGTTTTCGGTGAGTGTTAGTTTCCTGTTTACATGTGAGTAGAATACACTAATTTTGTGATAATTTGTAACAAAAAGTTCCTCTTCTTATGTTTGAATCTTTCATTCATAAACGCTGTTTTTGGGAATGCTCCAGCATTTTTACTCACGTTTGAGCTTGTGATCGGATCTGAGATACAAGAGGCACAAAATATGTTTTCGAAAAAGTTCCTCTGTTATTTTTCAGCCCAATTATGTTCGCCGCGAGGAAGCCTCAAAACGACAGTGGCGGTCGGCGTAAGCCGAAACCCGCTTTAACGTTGGACACTTTACTCAAAATTGAACCGATCGATTCGGATAGTGAAACTGAAACATCTAAGTCAAAAGTGGACTCCCCGTCCGGTTACTGTTTGCGGACACCGACCGTTAAGAAACCAATGCTCGCTAGCTTGGCCAGTACGTCGTTTGACAGGTGAGGTTTCAGTGAGGAGGGGGAGGAGTTTTTTTAGTTTAGATTCTTCACGATGCGAATCTGACCCCGACTCAGGTAGGATTCATTGTTTAGTGACGGAAAATTACGGGTTTTAATCACCAACGAGTCTCCCACGCACATGCAACGCAGAGAGATTGCATTTATGACTTGAAAACGACGCGCTTGTTATCATGCCCATTGGTAGGATCCTTGCTTCGGACTGTGACAATGTATCATGGGAGACCCCATGCATCTGACAATATCATAAATTGACAGTTTTGGGTTCCTTCGCTAAAATTCTGAAACAGCAACTGATTTTCACCGAGCTCCTTGTGCGAGCAAAGCTGAGATCTGCATCGAAGTTTATGACAGTGAATACATACGTTGATCTTCAATATTCAATATTCTCTGCTTCAACTTTCAATTCCCACTTCCGCCCCTAATGTTTCAGCGGCCTGGGCACCTCACTGGACATGCCCGACGATATGGACGATTGTGCGCTGGAAACGCCAAACACGCGAAGGGTGACATTCGCGTTTAGCGCGTGCAACAGCACACGGAGGGAGTCACGTGACCAGACCATGGACACCGCTGACGCTGGCCGGCTAACTATTGGTCGGTTTGATTTTCTCTCTTTTTTGTTTTTCTTTTCTGATCTGTTTTATGTTGTCCTCTTTGTCTATTTCATGCACTTTTTTATGGCGGATGTTCAATATTAGTCATCTGTCACTTCGTAGGTTTTTGGTGTGATGTGTATACAGTATTCATTCATAAAGGCTGGTCTTACTATTAGGTTTTACTGGAAAGGCAATTCATGGTCAACGTTTAATTGATAAGCCGTAGTTTTACTACTGCGTTTTGCTGAAACCCCATGCTGTTTTTTCGGATGCACAATACAGAGAGTATGCATGTTATCAATGGCCTGAAAACCAAACTTCCATGAGTCATCAATTTTATATTTTTTTGCCTTTCAATTATCTACTTTGAACAAATTTGGTTTCCTGTCAATTCAAAATTTGAATTCATTCACTCCTTCGCCACTGGCCATTACCGAATAGAACTTGTTTATCCTACCGTAATCCTCATGTCCAACTTCATGACAATAAAAACTCATAAACCATCCCACCCGGCACGCGTCTCTGTCTCATTACGCACAGGGTGACCCAAAAGTTCCTGCCGATCTGGACTCTTATTCACTGTCGCCTTGAAAGCAACTTTCGACCACACTGTAGCGCGCGGCTGGAGTTGAAAACGAGCCGGCCGGCCGGTTTTTCGACGCTGTAAAACTGGTTATGGTATTATCAATTGGTGGTTATTATGACAATATCATCATATCGTGTTTTATTGTTGTGTGCATTTAGCGCGTGTATGTCTGTTCGTCCGTCCCTGTTTGTTTTGCCAAAATTTATTGCCACAGTTAATCGATCCGTTTTGATCCTCTCCGCCTGCGCCCACTGATGAAGTCTGTGCGGGGTGTTGGTCTGGGTTGGGTACACCTCTAGCTGAATTGGGTCTTTTGGTGCGGGAAGAGATGCCCCATTATGGAACATCTTAATGCACCTTAATATTTAACACTTACCTGGTGCTCCGCTCGCGTGTACTGTAGCCTCGTTGCGCATGGTACGAAACTTTAACTTTAAAAAACACTGAGATCGCTTTTTTTTGCTGCACCGTGAAAAAACGTTTTGTTTTTTATGCCAAGCATCAACAACTTTTTTGCTCCCGGAGATGAGTAAAATGACAGAAAAACGCAAGAATGCAATGGGTGCTGTGCTCTACAGAGCAGCACAAAAAGTGCCAAGTGCCCCAAGCCAATAATATTGAATATTAGCAAACAAACAAGACGAATGTTAATCCCATTTTGGAGCGATAGGCGCACTGCCGTTCCGTTTTGTGCAAATGTGTTGTGGTTTTTCTTGCTACAGTTTTTCCCACCCAATTTTGCACACCCAAGCGTTGTATTATTGTACCATTGTAAACACTGTGCATTGCTTACGCTCAAATAGGCGTGCAAACTGCCTCAGAAAACACGAAAATATACAATAAAAGATAAGTAATGTGCCAGATAATACGCATTCACTGTTTACCGGGGGGATTTTTCAAATGCGTTTGCGGTTGCGGCGGTTAATAGTATTGGCATGTTACAGTAGTCAAGAGAAGAGCTTGGCCATTGCACAAAAAAGTGTAAAATATGGACAGAAACCCAGATATTTTTCATATTTCATATTTATGCGGAAATTAAAATAATTGAATATTACACATACATATTTTATCTAAATGACAGTGCGTTGCGGGTATCTTTTTACAGTTTCCGTTATAAATGAAATTGATACTCAACCCTCGCATTTTTCTTTATGCCTATGAACGGCCAGTAATTCAACTCAAGGTCGAAAATGTTAGTGGCAGAAGTTGCGAAATCAAGTCAAAATGGCGCGTTAAAAATTATCAGATTGGACTTGTAAGGTGGAAACGGCCAAATTATGAGTTTAGAAAGAACGTAAAACAACCGCACCGAGGGGTAAAAGCGTTCAGATAACAGATGGATGAGTGTTGCAAAGCACAGTTGGTAGTCAACATTATCTGACATGCATACAAAGTGTGAAAAATTGAAGACAAAATCATTTTTCATTATCGTGCTAAACAGGCAGCTTTGGCGCACCTTATGTTTTGGTGATCAATTTTGTGCTAAAATGAACCTTTTGTTCGGTAATCGTACAAGAACAACTGTCTGCAGCAGCTTTTTGGCATGGAGATCAAGGCTTCACGTGAAAGAGGTAGTATATTTTTACTTTTTGTTTTATGGGGTTTTGATCCCCGGAATTTTTTACTGTCTGATGCAAGTTGACGTAACGTCTCTTATCTCATTGTTTCTGTTCTCTCTGTCAAATATAATCTTGTGACTGGTACTTGATTTTAGTCTTTTTTGACAGGTGCACAATTATCATATTATTGTGCCACTTTTGTTAAGGCGTATCAGTTGCAGATAACTTTTACCACCACTTTTTATTTGATGTGCCCTTTTATCAGAAGTCATACGACCACACAATAGCAAAAACGACCAGGTCAACTTGCACAATTTTTTCGTTTTCGGGGTTTATTACCGTTAACCGACCTCTGATTGGGAGCCCATCATAAAAGCATAAAAAACTTGAAAAGTCACAATCGCAAACAACATCTGAAACTTGTCGGCTATATTCCATGGATCAAAAGAATTTAGGTTGAATTGGGTAATCATTAGTTATACTATTACTCAACGCACAATGAGTTCACGTAATAATTTTGTGAAACTCCGGGAAGTTCATGATCAAAACTTACACTCTGCTTTGAATTCAGTACCTCAAATAAAATTCGCAATTTAGGTGGGTTCGTCTAAATGAGTACACCTTTATTTATTGCAAAAACATTTGAACAAAATAAAGCACCCACATATAAAATTTCATTCATGTTTCTCGTGATGAGCAGCAAAAGCAGCACAGACAGAGGTAATAAATCGCTGTTATTTTTTCGCTGTCTTGGCAAAAACGCATATTTATCGTTAGCGATGAAAACATGTGATTCGAGAGACGGCAAGGTATAGCGGCAAAAACCTCAATATGAGTTTATGTTTGAAAATTGATGACTTTTCTGAGCATTAAAATAGGGTCCTGGGCTGCTACCGGAAATTGTTGATAATTAGAGTTCTCAATTGATGTGGTTCTTGAACCAAGGAACCTGCACGGAACTTTATGGTGCAATTTTCAGTCGAGTGAATGTGCGCAACCGCCGTGAGGCAAAAGCACGCACACAAAGGCGCATTCATTCAGAAAATATATGAAAAACAGCGCCAAGCGTGTAACTGAGCTGACCTCATCGTATTCTTTTGGCAAATCCAGTGTTGGACAAAAAATATCACGTGACAAAAATATCCATCTTTTGGGAGCCTCCTTGACTCCACAAAGTAGCCCATAAAGTTGCAGCGTAATTAGTGCGGAATTTCCCGGTGTGGGGGTGTAATAAAGGAAAAGTACAGCAGCTTTACAATTCTGTGGTAAATCGGGTCAGAAAAGTTTGTCTGGTTTCATTGTGCTTTTCTCTGTTGTTGCCCCAGAATGAGTCATTCCACCCTTTCATAAAACCGGCCAACACTCGAATTCCACAAACCCAGAGAGCCATGCCTTTTTCAATAATGTACGTCTTCTTAACACACGAGTTACTACCATCACCAGTTAGTATACACCAATAGTAGCAAGCGAAGTCATTCACTAAAAATTGTCCTTGGCTGGTTACACAGCGCGCACGCCCACGCCCCGGTACCTTATTGGCTGGGGGTATGTGGCAAGTGCGTAAAAAATTTCATTCATGAAAATTTCACTATGTACATGTCTGTACACATCTATAGCGTGTTGTGCAGCGCTCTCATAAAAAAGCGTATTGGTGCAGCCGTGCGTAGAGAGAGAAAATTGTCGGGCACCAAAATTGCCACCACTAAATCAACGTTCACACAATTTTGGCACCGTAAAAATGTTCAAAATCAGAATATGCACCATACCCAACTCATCAACTATTACGGGTCTTATGAATGAATGGGTTGCCAGTTGTGCCTGGCCTGCGTCTCGGCGGTGGTTATAGTTTGTATCTGGTGCGTGTGGAATCTTGTCGCTCCAACTCACAAAGTATGTATGCATGTTGAGTGGTGAACTTTCCTGCAAATCACTGATGAGGCACTGTTAACCGTGGAAAATCACAAATATAGCAAACAAGACCAAGCGAAATATTTGAGTTTGACTAAAAGTCTCTGTTTTTTTGCTACACGGCATAATGGACCTGCAGCCGATTATGGTAATTGTGACGCACGCGTGCTGACGATGACCTGGTGCACCGTTCGGTGTCAGTGAGCTGGCCAAATGGGCCATCCATCCAGTAAAACAGCAAAACTCTAGATACACTCAACAACAAAACCACATCAACCGACGAAGAAACAACATCTGTAACTTCCGTTAGGCCACCGAAACATCAAGTATAACCATCCCTAGTGTGATGCATAGTTTTGATCGTAATCTGATGATAGTGGTGGCACACAAATCAACGAAAACCAAAGCGGCTGTCTTTTCTCTTTCATACATATGTTGAGTAAGTGTATGCCCACATTCAACCTCTTGTGCTGGCTCACTTTGTGGCAGTAGTAACCCCGATCTCAGCGTGGATGGTGCACTGGCTCGCTATGCCAGAATTTGCGGCAACTCAGGTTTGGGACAGCTGCTGAGTGATTTTGCCTGAGATAGGAAGGTGGGCTGTTGAGATATGATTAGACTGCTTCATCGAGTTAAGCTGGTTACTTTACTAAGGTTTTAATCGCAACTCGTTTCTAAAATTTACCAAAAGGCAGCCTCCTTCATTTTAACCAATCTCCGACAACGCTTGGACACCCCTAAATCCCCACAATCCAAGTGTCAGTGGTTGATTCACAAAAGTGCGTGCCCTCGGACTGTCATCAGCACATACACCAGGCCCCACTTTTCTGGCACACTTCATTTTAGCGTGTGTGTGTGTGTGTTGAGCCAGCATTCAACACTCAGCTGCCGCACGCTTTGACGGCCCACGCGCTTGTGCACCCCTTGTGCGTCATCTGAAGGTAGCACTCGCACTTGCGACCCAGTTATTGGGCCCAGGACTGTTTGAGGATACGAGGGTATTCAGGGGCGCCCACTATCTGCCACCTTCCGTTGATATATTGCCCGTGTAACTGGAACCCTATAAAGTGCCCCATCTATGCTCATTCTATGGGTTCACCCAAATTCTGGCGCGCGACAACTTTGAGCTCGCTCGAAACCCTATGTGACACACTTTTCAGAGATGCTCTCTTTAATCTGCTGGCTGGTTTTGGCACTTAACGCCTGCATGTTAGACGCTTGCTGCCCAAGTCTGCCGTATTCTTTTGAGCGAAAAAATTCTTTCGAAAAAAGTTTTTGGCGCGACCACCGTTAAAATTTGACATTGGAGCGCCTGCTGTGTTCCGAAAAAGGAGACACGTTTCTCTACAGTTCAAGCCACACGGCTGAAGTTGACGAAATATTCACAGATGGCGAATTCAAATAATAATAGAGCCACCAAATTGACACCCATGCTACCGCCAAAACCACTGAGATTGCACCAACAGAGACTAAGACAACCGGACGGGCCCATGGCTAATCAAGCAATTGGTTGGTTTTATTTTCAATTTTTTATCCCGATTAATTGTAATCGGTCTTCGTAACTTTGCTTCTATGGTGGCTCCAATAATGTGCCTCTCCCTGGAAACGATGTGTGAGTTTAAAACTCTCCGTTTGTAAAAAAAGCACACAAGAGAGATTTGTCAATTCAGCATCGCTACAGAATAACACGCGCTAATACTGTCGTTGCCCTTTTCTGTCTGTGTGTCCATCCATTGCGATGTGCCTTCTTTTACGAAATACGGAAAGCAACAAGTAAAGAGAAAGTGAATTAGCAACCATCTGTAAAGGTGCCTAATCAATTTGTTACACAATTTGTCCGTGCTCTTTGCAACATGCGATGTAGTCCATATTCCGCACCTGTTGCCATCTGGGGGCACCATGCTGAGTGTACGGTAGTGCTTGGGTCATATGTCTTGTGATTAGATTAGCTTTTGATCTTTTGCTTCATGATAATATGCATGCTGCACTTTTGACCGAGAAATTTGAAGCCCACAGAGCCTCCTTTCATTTCGGCATATTCGTCAAACAAAAAATTGGCTCCTCCCGAAAAGATACCACTGATTTTTTCATCCATTGTTTTTCTCTTCTGTTCGTTTTTGCCTATTTGACCTTTTGTGCCTGATTAGGCAAGGTGTACATGCTTGCACCAACCAACGCTGGCGTGTTTACACGCACTTCATTGCGCACTTTGTGTTTGTGGTTCACATTCACACACACAACACGGCAAACAATAGGTTCACTATATTCGGTTTTGTGGGTGGAGGACTTTTTGTATGGACATAAAGCGCGTTTACAAATAATAATTTTGTAAATACATCAATAACATTCATAATCAACCCATACCGTAATGTGTTTGTGTGTGCGTGTGTGAAGGTAAAGGTTTGTGGTTTTTTGACACAACGATAGCGGAAGCTGACCTCAACCTCACACGAACTCGTATTCTGTCATTTGTTGTGCACAGCATCACAATCACGGTTGTGAAGTGCAATCCAGGCAAAAAGTGAAGCGATCAGCGCAAAAGCGACTCTGCACAAAGTGCCAGCCCACAATTCTCTGCCCACAGACAGCCCCAATTTTCCAAAAAGGGCCAAGTCACACGCTCCAACCACAGAGAGGCCTTTGTGGTGATCGGCCTCAACCTCACCTGGCCTCAACTTGCCACATACCGTAATTGTGGTGGCACCCGTTATTATAGAGTAGCCATAAGGTCATCATATCAATTATTGTGTGTTTTATGGACAGCCTGCCTGCCTGCCTTTTTTCGCGGAGCCCCCTAATGCACCCACATAATAGACAGGTATGGTCATCATTCCATGCAGCAGCAGTTGTTTCTAAAGTGCCATGCCACATGCAAAAAGACCCAACCCTATAATTTTCACCGCTATCATATATCTGTGTAGGCCATTGTTTGTGAAGATTCATATCGTATAAGTCTGTTATTAGGCGAGTTATGAGTGATTCTATTCAAGAAATATAAATAATATGGCCGAAGAATAAGTTTAAGATCATCAGAGGTCATTTATGGGTGACTGAGTCGGTTGATTGTTATTCTGGAGCGTTGTTTTCTTGATTGCACTTTGGAATTTGGTGCGTGGACTCCAGGACTGTCCGGTGACTTTCAGATTGTCTTACGGTTTCTGACCATTTCTGGCAGCACATCATCTTAGATCGCATAGAAGCACTAATTCTAGCACACGTGAAACCTTCTTTAAAAATCCCGAACATCCCCACAAATTTCAGCAGAACATTGTTTTATTTTTTTCACTTTCAGTGCCTCATGATATTGTTCGCCGTGCATTATTGCGTGCTGCTGCAACTGCAAGTGTAATAAAAATCAGCCTCAAATCCCAAATCCACATTTGATCACCACTCTGTGTATGTTTATGTCTGGATTCTGTGAATCCCCAAGGACTTCAAGCACAAGACAAACATAGACCACTATCGACATGCTTATAGCACGCGTTGTGTAATTGGCTATGCCAGAACATGCTTGATGTGTATAGCTATGCAACGCAACACAAGAGCGGTGTATGACCTTTCAACACACACAACAAGCTATAATTATTCTTTTGCTTGGTGTGGGGAGGCGCGCCATGCCTTTAAAGGCCGAGTGCCACAACTACGTATATTGGCCATATTGAATGGCACGCTTCATTTTTTAGCGACCTACTAGTAGCCTTTTGGACCTTTTTTTGATGTTGCACCGCGGTGCATGGTCATTTTTGACAGGTGCACACTGCTTTTCTGGGTACTTGAGTGTGTTTGCACGTTTAAAGGAGCATACAACTTGGAATTTTTTGGTGCTTAAGAACCTCTTAAATGGGCCACTCACACAGACAATGCCAATTAAGACACGCGTGCTTAGATTTCGCGCACATTCCGACAATGCTGACCTTGTGACTTGGTTATGGGTGCACCTAGTCTTTTGTCAAGCCTTTCAAAGGTGCTCGTGTTTAATTTAGTGGTTATTCGCTTTTTTGCTCAATTGTTTGAAGGAACAGACTCATGTATATTTGTTTTGTCATTCACTTTCATTTAACATGCCTGCTGTGCGCTGACTGACCACAAGTGGACAAACGTCCGACCCAACCTTTAATGAAGATGCACACACCTGTATATTCATGTTAAAGGTGCGTGGACACTCGTTAAAGGGCGGAAATGTCGGCACACTTAAGAGTCACTTGGGCTCATTTGGAATTCTAAAGGTGTTACTGTAGCATAATTGTCTTAGTTTGTTAAAGGTGTCTAGTTCATTGTTTGGTTAGTCAGTGCTCTTTTTTATCACCATTCTTATTCATAATGAGTTCCACTACATGTTACCGTGAACCGTGGTCTTGTTACCGTAACCTTTAATTTTTCAACTGGCTTTGTATTCAAATAAAGTGCTTCATTTCTTCTCGATTTCTGTTCAATATGCACACTCATCGTGTGTTGTGTTCGCTTCCCCAAAACCTGACAATTAGTTTCCCTTTAAATTGCCTATCCGAAAAGGCGGCACCAAATACTGTGCCTACTAAGTTCATGTCACGCATTTTGCTGTCAAAGTCACGCTTTTATCCCAAATTCCGTGGTGTGTAATTTTGCGCGAATAGAGGCAAAATTAGCTAACGACCTCACATGCATGCAAAGCGTAGAGGCAGCCTCATGTGTTTGATAACAATTTGATTGCATCACACACACCACACCCTTTAAACGCATTTCGGATGAATTTAGCACAAAAGCGTGTCATCTTTTCGGTGCAAGTGATTGGGGGGATGGCCAGTATTTTCAAAAACATCGAGACAATATCCATTGGTGATGTAGAATAGGAGAACTTTTGCATTAAAGCAATAGTTTCGACATTCCCACCGCTTGATTGGCGCTTGTTTGACAATTGGTAAATTAGATGCACTCAATTTGACTCAAACAACAATCACCCGACCAACATTAATTTAACTTATGGATAAGGTGTATTGCTACAGTGAAACGCTCACTCTACTGCCCTATATAAACACACTGAATATTTAAGGGCAGACCCAGCTGACGAACACACGAGTGAAATTAGCCAATAAACCAACCCGACTTTTGGACTGAAAACGTGGGCCCGAAAACCGATTTCTAGGTCTCGTGGGAATTTAAGCGGCCTCTTTTTGGCAATACGTCGCGGACAAATGGAGAGTTTATACGAACTATGTACTTGTATGTATGTAACAACATAAACTTTGCTCAAAGTTGATAAAATAATTGCTGAACTAGAATCGGAAGCCAAGCAGACAGCGAGTAGTGAAGGTGCCTAGCACGCATGCATGCGACACGACCACACGCGTGCATGCGCCTGTGGCATGGGACTTATTTTGGGAGAGGTGGCCTAAACTCACAAATAACCCATTGTTTTCTTGCGGCAATATACACATGCTTGGTAATTGATAAATATCAGGCAATTGATTTTATAAATACCCTCAAACCGCCTCTCCCCTCGGATGCATATATATACCTATCGTATATTTCATTGGATTTGATGTAATAGGCAGATGCACAGATTTGCTTGGACATTTGCTCCAGAACCATCCAGGCGTGTATGGTTGTCTGACAAAGTTTGTTTTTTTGCCTTTCGACTCTTCGAGGCTTGCATATTGGATGAATCTCAAATGTTAATCCCGTCCGAGATGCTTCTTAACAGGTATACAGTCATGCCAATCTCAAAGGCCAAGTTTAATCCATATTTTCAAGCGCATTTCAGTTCACACTTAATGCCACCTGTATAAGTTTTCGTTGTGAGTATTTCACACTTTGATAACGTTGTTGGTTTTTGATCCGTTTATAACTGTGCTGGCTTTGAACTTTCGGTTCAGGAATGTTACTGGCTATTCCTTTGAAGCGCAGTTTGCGCAGCGCGGGTTCCTGTTATTGTGCTGCTCTTGCACTTGCAGTTCTTATGTATGTTTGGATTCAAAAACCCAGTACCTCACCCCAAATTTTCAAAGCTGACATACTCTGTATGTACATGTATCATAAGTTACATATACATGTTAAGATTGTATATACCAGAGCTTAGCACTGCTTGACCGGATGTGGCTAGTCATAAAGCATACACACACAGCAGGGCTGCACTTGTGCTTTATAACAACAACAACCACACCAAAGCCGCACCACAGCGCAATTCTATGTGTGTATAAAATGGGCTCATTTAGCAGCTTAAGCGGCTAGCGCACGCACAACTCAACACAACTTCTTAACACGGTACCGCCTTGCTTGGTACGGGCTACGGTAACTTATAGCTAACGGACTATGCAGTTGTCACAGGTGGTTACCACATGCGAACCAGCTATATGTTTGTATGTACACTAGTCTGCGTGTACTGTAGTGCTGTTGGGGCGCATACTTTCTAGCTTACAAACTTCAAAGATGACTAAAGCATAACTGAGTTTACTTCCAATGCTGTTAAGGTTGATGTGGTGTTGAGCACAGAACGCGTACTGTGAATCTTTTTAAAAATCTTCCAAGTCACGTGCAATCTTTGTTTGGGATAGCAGCTGATAATGATAGTTTCGATAATTCCGTTAATTTCGAAATTTGGTTTCGCAACCCTTATCACTTCCTAAAAACAATGGTAGCCTATCTCTGCTGCAAACTTGAGTTCATGATAGATGCACTTAACTGGTATTCATCACACAATGGCCATATAAGAATTCATCAAATTAATCCTGATTTTCACGTTCCGTCACTCTTAACCACTGTGCTACAGTACCAGCTGTAATTCTAGGCGATCCTGAGGCGGCGCAGGCTCAGCAGCCTGCAGGCGCCTGCAGGCTCCGCTGGTTTCTTTTCTTAACTGTGCAGGCCAGCCTGCACCTCCTCAGGATCGCCTAGAATTGCCGCTGGTACTGTATTTGTAATTCTCACAAAACATTTTCGGCTGAAAATAATCTAGCAAAGCCCCGACCAACACATACGGTACTGTAAGATAACCCATTGCATCGTACTTGGCCGACATATTACCGGAGTTTCCCGTTTAGTCCCCCCCCCCGAACAGTGCCGCATGTTTCTCTATTTGGGATTTATATTTCCTGTCTTCATGTACCTAATTTTCCTCCAAAAAATGACTGGTTTTCAGAACAAATTGGCTGTTTTCTTCAGCATGGCAGCATGTGCTTATGTTTTCCGGTTGTTTGTATTTTGTATGTACTGTATGTGTCCATTACTGATGCATTTAACGACGCCCTTACACAAAATAAGTTAACAGGACTGAACACTTTATCAATGATTGGTATTTTGAGGACTTTTCAAGTAGAGCCCCATGTGCTCTATTTGGGAAAAACATCCTGGACAAAAAGTCGGATTTCGCACTTTTTCCGAATAGAAACCCTGGGGCTATAGACGGAAACTCCGGGCTATAATCTTGTTTCTGTTTTGCGGAAAGCGCCAGAATTGACCGGTTATGTCGAAAGTACTTTGATTCAATCTTAAACTTGCCCTTTTCAATTATTGTCCGCTCTGTGCCGTGTCTCTTGGTTCAAATGTCACTTTTTAATCGCTCCTTTAATTGGATAGATCCTAAATTCTTATGAGTGCACGCTCGCACACGCTCATAATGACGCTGGTAATGAATAGTAAGAATGACCTTAGCCCACGAATTGAGTCACAATTGTTCTTGGTATTCTCAAATGTTTTTTCAACCAGACTCAAATGTCTTAAGAATATGCACAGCTTCCTCTCAGCAATGATTACAATTGTCATCAGAATAACAACCTTATGTTCATGATATATGCCCTGCGGTGGGTCAGTGCAGTTACGACACCCGGTACGAGTATGTCAAGATGAACTCAGCAAGTGATTGTTTTTCACTCTCACTCACTAAAACACAACCCTACACCCACCCACCCCAAGCGAATTAAAAATCGGAAGTGACTCTGCACCCTATACCTATCGGGTTGAGAAATGATAATGATACACTAGTTGTCATTCACATGAAAATCATAAGAATGAATCTGTCATCATTGACTTGCGGTCTGGCGGGTGGAGTCGGGATTTTAGCATTGGGGTATGCGGTATTCCGAGCTATTTGGTTTGAGCTTGCGCAGCGAGCTGTTTGTTGGTTGTTAGGGACTTCGCAGGCCATTCGTGCTCTGATTTTGATGTTGCAAAATAGTCGTCACAAAGTGAACAATCCAAATTTCGAAGATTATTATTCTGCGTACCATATAGCCATAACAACTTCACTGGTACCCGTGTGGTGCCATAGCAAAGTGCCCCTTTGCCACAATCCCGTATACATTCCCGTTGATTTATTCACTGTGTGAGCGCAGTGCAACTGCAAGTTGACCGAATGAATCTTCATCTTGGCGCGTGGCTGCAGTTGGCGTTATTATCACTCGCGCTGACAACAATAACAACGCACAGCAAATGCAATCATTAGCAATGATGGAGGGTTACGGTAGCTCGTCAGGTCGTATCATACCGTACACCCGTGGGCTACGGTCGTTTCGTTCTTCACGAAAACTTCACAACTTGGAAGCAACGTAGCTCAGAAATTATCGTTCATGTTAATCCACCGTCACCCTATCATTGGTATACGGTAGTTTCTAGAACTTCCATGATCACTTCAAATTCACCACTACTTCATAATTAGCGAGAGCGAGTTTACATGGGGTCCGGCGGGGGTTTAAAAATGAGCAAGCAGCAGCATTCACACACCCAAAAGTGCACCTCAGTGCATGTGTCAGTCAGGGTGTCAGTGTTTTAGCCTTGAAAATCATGCGTGGCGCGTACAGCGTCTTCATTATAGAGAGACCTATTATCGTCATCAATACATAACAATTGCTATATGCGCATGTCATTTTCATTCTTATTATTGATATTGTTGCTTGTCTTCACTGTGTTGGTTTGCGTACCTGTTCAGTTCGCGTGAGGGTGGAGCATTCTGATGGCAGCCTGATTCTCAAGGCCACCACACACTTTCAGTGCGATGATCTCAATGCTCAGAATTCTCCCACGCTCGACTATAAACCAACGAGATGCATGGTTCATTTTCATTTTTATGCACAAAGATGATGTCAACTGCTTGTGCCTTTATGCCACACACGCACACGCGGTAGTTTATGTTTCGAATCGCCTGCGCGGAGGAAATTATTTATTGACTTTTGGCTCCAAGCCTGTCCTGGTGGTCAGTTATACTGGCAATTGTCTGTCAGTTTTTAGTGTTTGTTTATTTTATGTGTTTATTTTTCGGGATTTAAATTGACCTTTTCAATTTTACTCTGATCTTTTTTGAGACCGGTAAAAGATGATATAGGAAAGGCTCTTGGATATTTTCTTGGTCATTTTTTGCTTAATTTCCATGACTCACAAAGAAGTGGGTAACTCAATTGTATAACTGTTTTGCCACCCACTCTGGCTGGAAATTAGCATAAAACTGGTCTTTGCTATGACATTGAGCTAACGGTTGACTGAATATAGCTTACTCATGCGGGAGAGGATACCGTTTTGAATTTTATCCGAAAATTACAGTGCTTTTGTTCAAAAATTTCGCTTCTATTTTCATAGTTTTATGAAGTTTCACTCACGCTGTGTGGGTTGCTTCTAAGCAGATTTGCAGAAATTTCGTAGGTGCGAGCGTTTATGTTCATAAGACCTGTTTTTGAACAACATTTTTTGTGCGCAAACATCATATATCATGCATACTGTTGTGCATACCGCTATTGTGCTGCAACAGTTTGTTTTCATACCTGGTGACCATGAAAATATTTCACATCATATTGTTACAAAGAGGTACACCGCAATTTTTTTGAAAGACTGGGCTAGTTTTTTTCGGACTATCATCTCCATCATGAGTTCGAGAGTTTTGAATGCGTCATGTATATTTTTTGAATCGACACAACACACAGAGGTTCAAACATGTGCTTTTGGGCTCGATTCTTGAAGTTTGTCGGGTGTAAATATCAAGTTATCCTTATTATTCCATCTAGAATTGATTCTACCCACAAACTTTTCTGCATACAAGTGCGCCATGTGTGCTACAGTACCCAACCCAGGTGCTTTGGTAACATGAGCAAAAAGCGAGCTGTACAAGACGCGTGCCGCGCTTGACCGTTTTTGTACCCGCGCTCGCGAAAAAACGGAGTGCTTTTTTCGAAAATGAAAACACATTTCAGTTTTTCTGTGAATAAATCGAACGGTAATACAGGTTCATGGATTCAGGGTAGCTTGGTTCGTATTTTTAAAACATCGATTTCTTCGACGTATTGAATATTTTTCTTGCTTTTACATATGTGTAAAACATCAGCTATGTAAACCACACGAATACGACAGTGATAGACTAATGGAACACAAGCGAACAATTGTTTCGAGAATACTACCCCAATCGGCTCATGTAAATCTTTCGTGTAGCGGATGTGTCCCCTCCTCCTTGCACAATAAAGGCCCGTGGCACGGTCACTTGTGTTGTTATGCCCAGACTTTCTTTGTGTTTGTTCCAAAACGTAAGAGTGTGTTGACATTTTGTGAAAAAAAAACAGCTCCACCCAGTGGTATACACTTATACCGTACCAGGCTGCATTTGCATTAGTTGATCATTTAGAATCTGTCATAAATTTCTTGGGTCTTGGTCATCCAAGGTGTAAGTTGCATTGTGCTGAAAGTTAGGATATTGGCCGTCATGGCGAATCTGGCATACCGTAACCGTGCCTTGGACATTGACTGGGCTTCCACATTACCGCCTCGCTCAGTTGAAATAAGAACAACATATTTAGAAGAATTGCTCCACGATAAGCATTGTTCCATACAATTTACTACAGGAGACATTTATTTGGTTCTCACACGTTAAAATACCAATTTTTCTCTCTTTTTCTCTTCCAGACACCAATCTGAACAGCACCATTCTGCCTGCTTAATGTGATGACCGTCACCGAGTCGTTGCGTGCCAGTTTCTTGGTGACCTTCGAGAAGCACAGAGAGGATTGCGACATACCGTTAGGTTAGGGCCAGTGGATGTGAATTTGGGATATTCACAGCAGTCACTGTAAAGCTGCTGATTGTGCGTGACCTTACACTTTGACGATATCAAACGTTGTACATCATAATGTTGATGATTGGTATGAGCCTGTCTTAATGCGTATCTTTCATTGGAGCGGAGTGAAACCGGATCGGTCACCAAATGGGGGCTAATACTCTAGTAGTCAACTGAAGTGGTCAAATCACTTCGTCAGCTCACAGCACAGCAGCCCGAGTGAGCGCTAATAATATACATACATGGTATTCTGAAAAAGTTGACTCTACAAAAGTGTGTTGATGGAGTGATTTGACCACTTGAGTTGACCAATGTAATATAAGCTTAAGTTGGGTACCGTAACTGCCCATGTTTTGTTATCATGCCCACGATAAAAGTAC